>APFE030397244.1:0-60986 GCA_000404065.3 Pinus taeda | reverse complement strand
TAGAAGAGTCCATTGAAAGTATGCAACATGGGTACTCCTTGGATGAGGAGTTAAATTTTGCATCCAACAAGCACTTCTGCTCGAAATTTGAGTAAAAACTTAGGGAGATAAGTTGAAAATACGAGTTGAAAAAGCAATTTTATTATTTTTTACTTTTTTATTTTTTTTTTTACTTTTTTACTTTTTTACTCCAAAAATGGTGAAACAACCCCCATGGTTGACATCATCATATTGAATCTTATTGGTTCTTATATAGCATATTTTTTTTGTGCATTTTTCTCAGGAGTCCCATTTTAGACCTCAAAATTCCCCTAATGATGGGGGATGATTCACCATTTTTGGAGTAAAAAAGTAAAAATATAAAAAATAATAAAATAATAAAACTATTTTTTAAACTCGTATTTTAAACTTATCTCCTAAGGTTTTACTCAAATTTCGAGTTGGAGTACTCGTTGGATGGAAAATTTAATTCCTCATCTAAGGAGTGCCCATGTTGCATACTTTTGATGGACCATGTTACACGAAATATGAGAAATACATGAAAAAACATGATTGCAATCATGTTTTACATGTATTTTTCATTTTTCATGTAGCAGGTTCCATCAAAAGTATGCAACTTGCATACTTCTTATATGAAGAATCAAATTATGCATCCAACTAGTGTTTCCACTTGAAATTTGAGTAAACTGATAAGGAGATAAGTTGAAAATACATGTTGAAAAAATAGTTTTTTTCTTTTTTCCCTCTAAACTTTGATGATGTAATTTAATATTATTTTATTATTTCCACTATTACTTTATAATTTCCTTAGGAGGCCCATTTTAGACCTCAAAATTCCCCTAATGGTTACGCCTACTTTTTTATCAGCCTTTGCTAAAAGGGACTCTTGCATATACTCGTTTATCAACATATACTGAAAGGGATTGCTTCCCCTTATTGTTTATTAATCTTTGGTGAAACAAAGTCTTTCCCCTACTCGTTTATCAGCCTCTACTGAAAGGGACTCTTTCCCCTAAAACACAATCTACCACTTGTTAGCCCTGTTGATTCATCTTTCATCCATTTTCAAACTAGAACCAATAGACTACTTTCCTTCATATAAAATAAATTTGCTCAACTTCAACTGCTCACCAAATCCACCATACAAATACCTTCAACAATCTCTCGGTTATTGAACAAATCACGTAAATTCACATAATCATGTCACCAAACATACACACCAACAACATCAATTCTTACATCAAAACACAACTCACCAATTCATTCTTTTCCTTTCAAAAACACCTCTTAGACACCAAGATTGGCCTTTGATTCACCTATGATGCATACTAACACTATGCATCTCATTGCACCAAAAACCTTCCACTAGGTTGCTCGAATTCTACTTATAAAGAATTTTGCCTGCTAAAATTAGGTTCTTTTCCTTTTAGTTAACTTTGGGCTTCCTCCATGCATAAACTATATTTTTATCTTTCTCCTACTTTAGTTAACTCTTCTAAATTTCATCTATATGTATTTAAAAACTTGTATGTTATTCTGATAAGAATCTTTGAGTTTAACTGCTCAAAACCTGTTGTTATGGAATTTTATCAGATTTTAATTATAGTTTTAACATGCTCTTCTATTGCACTTTTATATTTGCATGAATATATGAATTTTTCCTTTGTCCTATTCAAAATATGTATTTGATTTCTTATCTCCAACTTATCATTCACCAATCTTCTGTTTTGAGCTTAAGCTGTGAGTTTTTCTGCTAACTTTTCTTATTCTGGCATTTTACAGGTTTTAGCTAAGCTTTTCATTAGTAAGTTAGCTCTAACTTTGGCTTAATTGAAAATTCCGCATTTTATTTTGTCCATGCCGACAATCTTCCTTTCAAGCCCTTGTGCACTAGCCCTTATGCCCATGAGACCATGGGTTGTGACTTTGGCCTTAGTCCCTTGAGCACTTAGTTGTGGGCCCTTTGCATTTTAAGCCCTGAGGGCTTATCTTCCTCCATGCCCTCAATCTTCTCGTTGCACGAGACCAATTATCCATGCTTGGCTACCGACACCTTTACCCCAATGCTCCTCTATTGTGCCTTCAAAACACCTCTGAGATAACCTTTACGGGATTACGTGTCCTATGGTGTTGCCCATCCACTTTTCCATTGGCCGTCACTTTACAGTTGCCCATGCCAATGTATCTTGCACCTTGTCAGCCTATCATTTCCCTTATGCCCATTTGGAAAACCTTCTAGGTTTTATCTGCAAGGATGATGTGTCCCGATGGGGTCCCCTAGCTGCACCTGTGAGCCAATAATCTGCCAGTTCGGGCTGAGTTGGTTTTGACACTTGTTGTATCATCCTGGTGCCTAATCATCATGTTGGTTCTTCCTCTGTGCACTTCAAAACCCTCCAGGATCACACCATCAGGATGATGTTATGATAATGTCACATGTTCCATGTGGTGCCACCTGAGTGGTAAAACATGTCACTCCGAAATGGGCCACTCAGGTACCTGAAAACAATGAATCTACATGCCAAATGTCCACCTCTTATTGGCCCAATGTTGACGCCATCTGTGACGAATAACATGCTTCGTCCCAACCTTTAACTTCCTTTCATGCTCTTTTAACCTCTAGGATCGCCCCTACGAGATGAGTTGTTACTAGACTCCACCTTTGGCCAATAAAATTGCTCTCTATTGCTACGTTGTCTACCACATCTGCCCAACCATTTGTTTAGCTACTCACAAAAACCACTCTATGGTTGTGCCTACCACCCTTCAAGCTGCTTTTGGTTTTAAAGGGGGAGTTTAATTAACCTTTGTCATCAATCTAACAATCTGCGGTTTGGATAAAGTGCCCATTGTGCGACCCCCTGCCTGCTAATTCTCGAAGGCGCTCGACCTCGCACACTTCTGCCAATGTGTCGGTGGGGACTTGTGGTGTTTGATCCAACAAAAACTTTTAACCAAACACCTCCACCAATTGTTCTGCTAGGTTTGGTCAACCGCTAAATTACTTAAACTGCTCCAAAGCACTTTTTCCAAACTTGACTCTACAATTTGACTTTTGAGGTCCCTAGCTTTGACTGGCCATATTTGTTGATCCAGAAAGCCATTTATGATACTCCACGTACCACTAGAAAACTATTTCATATCTCTATCCATATGAGTGGGTTCTAATATCAATTGAGATGATATTTTGAGCTGGAAATTATTCCAAATGTCCTACACCTTCTAGGGCCTCTTCTGTGCCTCGCAACTGCAGTTGCAATCACTCCTTTTCCTCTGTCTCTTTCTATAGAGCTTCATACATTATTTCCACCCTTTGGGAAATTTTGAGCATGATCATGTACATCACTTTTTCATCCTCTGTCACTACACATTCCATTGTTCACGTTTGCAATTCACATCCATGCAAAGACCGCTCTGATACCAAACTTGATCCGAGTGGACTCAACTCCTGGATTTAACCAAGATCTTTTAATTTCGTGATGTGATTAGAATTGCATTTAAATTAGAATAAAGGAACATAAATGCATGTTGTAAAGAAGAATAACATGACAAGAATCAGCAACATAAAACACAAGATGTTGATAATAAAGTTCGTCCAAGAGGGACTACATCTCCGGGCCTAGTGTCAAGATGGTGTAGCCCGCTGCATTAAGTGTTGGAAAGAGTGATGATGTACATGCATGTATTTTCTCTATCATACAAGAAATATACCCTCATGCAGGAGTGCCTCCAAGAGATGTTCCGCTGCAGGAACTTTCATTCAAAAAAAGGACTCCTATCAGTATGACATAATCTCACATATGACAATAATGAGCATCCCACTAATCATGGGATCAAAGGGATCTCAATTCATACATACATGACTACAACATGAGTATCCCATCAACATGACGACAAAGGGATCTCAATCACAAAATCACAAGAAGTACATCTCACATATGATTCCATGTCACATCAAGCAAGAATCATGAAACAAGTAAGAACACAAGATCCCACATCAAATAGGGATCTATGCGGCACAATGCATCTCATAGAAAAAAGAAGTACATGAACATACTACATATACCTCAAATCTTGCGGCCATCTGAAGAAAAGGATGTTAAACTGCTGAAGCTGGCCGTACCATCAATCTCGCGAGGTCGAATCTCATGGAATGATTACTCACAAGTTGAATGTTGACACCTGCACTCCACTTTGAAAAGTGGCCAAAAAATGAAATGATCAAATGGAAAATATGAATGCACCATCAAATTGGTGGCGTCAAATAGGGTAAAATTGGCTCTTAAATTTCTGAATTCTAACAAAGTGAAAATCTGGGGCTTAAGGAATATTTTAGATTCCCCCTAAGTTCCTCAAAGATTCCTTCCTCAAATTAATCTGAAGATCTGTTTCTCAGATCAAAATTCTAACAACGCCATCAAGTTCGTGTCGCTAAGAGGTGTAAGATAGACATAAAGTTTGTCTAATTTGGACACTGCCAAAATTTCGCCCTCCTAAAAATTTTGCTCAATCATGGTTCCGCCTGCTCTTTTTCAAGATCATGGTTCCACCTACAAATTAATTAATTAAAGAAATTTTTTCTCGATCTACGTGCACGCTCCTCCGCTCCTCCATGTTGGGTGCACTACGCAACTGCTAGGTTTATATGTAAATAGTTGGGCGGAAATACCAAGAACTGAGCCCATGGCTCATTGGCGGCGGAGAGGTCGAGAAGGCGGAGGTGACTAGTGGGAGGTCGGAGGTTCCAACCCTGCCTCCGCCAAAATTACACATAAAAAAAATAAATAAATAAATAAAATATATATATATATATATATATATATATATATAATATAATTAAATGGGCAATGGTTTGCCATTTTTTGTATTAAATTAAATTTGGGCAGAGGTTTGTTGGAATGGTGCGTTATGGTTTGAATTAAGTTTGGGTTGGCAGGTTCAATCCCCACTGGCCTCGCATTTAAATAACGGCATTTATAATAAATCTGTGGTTAGTATGGTTGTGTTTATAGCCGTAGTCTAATGAGGCGAAGTAGCTGCCCGAAACGTTATGGAAATTCTGGTAATATTTAGAGAAAATCCGGCAAGGATTTTTGTAAATCCAAGTTATAGTTGTTAGATTTCAAAATTTTAGGTGTTCTAGACATTTTTGATGGTGCTGAATCTATTTCCACCATCAAAAACATGATTCAAACACTACCTCTACAAGATTTTTTTGAATTTTTTTTCCAGGATTCCAGCCACTTTTGGTTGTCTGGGCAATTCCTCCGTCTTGGTAGACGACTCCGTGTTTATAACCATATGGTATAACCATATCTCCCTTTTTTTAAATTTGCGACCATATCTCCCTTCTTTTTTAACAATTCGTTGAAACTTCAACACAACAACATTTATTTTAACTTTTGCTTTTTTGTTTGTTAATATATACATGAATTTGGTTCTTATATGTTTTAGTTTTGTTTTATATTATTTAGTATTAAACTTAGTTTGTTTAATAACCATATATCTATTCAAAATGACTTGCCTTATATGGTTATTTTTTTAATTATTATTTTTTTTGTCTTTTGTGCAGGTTTAAGAGCAAATGCTAGCGTGCCATGTGTTGATGTTTTAGTGACCATTATGTCACCACATAAACTTAGTGGGTCCCACTTGCTGACTACGATGCCATGTGGCACAATGTGGGCCCCACGTTTTCCCTTGTCATGTCAAACTTTGAAGAGCTCTATATTTCACATGCAAGCTTGGTTGACAAACCGTTCGCACCACTATGATCATGATGACGAGATATTCAACATGAACCTAGTTCGATCATAATCCAAAAAATTTGATTTTTGACCCTTTCTGAGTCCCCTTGGACTTATACATGTGTTTAGAGCCACCTGGATCAGAGTTGTAGCTCATTGGGTGTTGAGGCATCTATTCAGTTAACTACTGATGAATCTCGGGCGATGGAGCATCCACCCAGTGGGAGCTAGAGAAGAATGATTTTCTAGAATTCTAAAAAGTTGTTGCTTTCATTTCAATTGGGGCTAAAGATTAAAGAATTTATTAGAGAAGAATTCGGTGGTTTTTGACTCGAATGGGGTTTTCCACCAAAAATCTTTGTGCCTCCCGGGTTCTTTTATTTACTGATATTTCTACATAACCGTTAATAATAATTGAATATTAACTAGCCCCAAGGGTTAGATCAATCGGTCAAGCCGGGGCCTCGTCAATGGGAGGTCACAAGGTCGAAACCCAAAATCTCTTGGGGTCAGGTCAGTAAATAGGCCGAGGGGTGTGACCCCCTTCAGGTGGGGTCCACCCTAGCGTTGTTCGATCCTGGACGTACCGGACCCACTGACCATGGGTATCCGTGAACCAATAGTGAAAAAAAAAATTAAATAAATAAATAAATTGAATATTAACTAATTCTCTAAAAATATTTAAAAGTGCTAATTGCTAAGGAATACTGATTCACCCTCCCCCACCTTCCTAGTATTTTCCAACACTTGATTACATCATTTTCCCACAAGCTACTACTTGTAGGTTTATGAGTTGATGTTGAAAGTGTTAAAGAAAGTGTAACTAGGTTCAGTCGTCATAGTGACATGATCTTTGTATTTGTTGTAATAAAAGGAAATAAATTATTTTTGTAATGTTTCTACATGGGTTTCATGAGCAAGAAATGTCTCTAGGTAAAATACTTCTTCTTGATGTCTTTAGGATTTTGTTTATCTATAAAAGAGTCATGTCATGAATGGAGAAGCTCTTTAAGAGACTATGTAAAATGTATTGGTGTCAAACCATCCCTCCAAGACCAAGAAGAATCCTCCAAGAGCAAGCTCACCAAAATATGCAAGTAAAACAACAAAGGAATATGATGTCATCTCCAAACTAAATTAAAATAAATAAATATATGTCATGTCAGATTGAGGAAAGGGTCATGTCGGTTCAGAAGTTCATGTCAGCTTGCATATATGGATGACCACTATAAATACCCGTGAAGGTTCAATGCAATCACACCAAGAAAGATTTCTAATACCTCAGAAACTTTTTGGATGTCAAGGCAAGTTGCAGGAGGGTTTGACTGCACCTTATTTGGGTTCTAGGTGTAGTCACAACCTCAATACATGGAGAAATAAATCAACCCTATATGGTGTCACCACAGTGAGTTAAAAGACTCGAAATACCTGTGTTCTAAAGGAAGTATCCTTGGATGAAGAAAGCAGAGAAGAATGTATGTGATATGAGCACATCTATCTCGGATAGGTGAGGCATAAATAACTTTGGATAAGGACACAGTGAATGAATCATCCTCGGCCTGTCATGACTCAATGAAGATTACGTTCGTAGCAGGATTACAATGATGTAGATCTATGCTATTTCAATAAGTCTACATGATAATAGAAACCCTTGGCATACTTGCAACAATCTTGGCGTGCTACAAGAGCAGTGACTAGTGCTATGATCACAACATCTATAAATGTTGATCTTGTCGATCAGTGACCTTAGTTTCAGTTGGATGAAGAAGATCTCAGACGAAGGGACTGTGTTGATGGATCTCGCAGAGAAGTCTTGGTATATAGATCTCGGTGACATACATCTTGTACAGAAGTGACTTGGAGTATTAGATGATGTTCCAATATGCAGTGATCAAAGAAATAATGATCACCTCAGTGAAAAGTGTCAGTCTCATCAAAGGTAAGAAACAAGGATCATAACATCACAGTACAGTAAGGTGTAGTTATGATCTCAAGGTACAAAGATCATCTCAGCCTCAAGGAATAGTCATGGTGTATAATGTTCTCATCAAAGCAGTGACGAAGTTCTTGAAGATGCAATAGTAATCTTAGAGGTGCAACAAGATGATGATCTCAACAGTGTCCAAGCAAGTGGATTGATGTCTTGGTCTTGGAGAGGCAAAGTGTTTCAAGGGTCAAAGTCTGGTATTCATCAATAGAATCTCTATAAGAAGAATTTACGCATGGGTTTTCCTCTCCAAGAGGGAGAGGTTTTGGCCCTAGCAGGTAGCCAAACAGTTGTGTTCTTGTCTTTCTTCTTTTATAGTAGTTTGATGAAGATAACACTTACACACTAATAATGTAGTAAAGGTCAAGCTAAGATCAACTATATAAAAACTTCACAAATTGTTATAATGTATTGAAGGATCACCCTAATTATGAATTCCCTAGATTCTTCAACATGCTATCAGTGCGATTGGTTCAACAGTCAAGAAAAAGGGGCAGAAAAGAGACATAAAAATTCAAGCATAGCAAACTGAAGAATATCAAGAACTATACCTTGATCAAACCCTAGAGCAAAGGGTCAGTCTACAATAGCAATATCTAAACACAAGGATGGTTGATAAAGGAGACAATCTATAACAACAAGATCTTGTAGACTACACCATATCAAAGAAGATCAATGTCAAAGAGGTAGTCCACAACTACAGTCATCCACAACAAGGGTTTGGTGTCTCTCACAAACCACATCATAGCATGATCCCAACATTGCAATGATTGATCCTTTCAAAGGACAACTCGAGTTCCCACTCAAATAAGCAGATCATATACAACATGATTTGTATGGACAGTACTCAATAATGAATGAATGTTTTTGTTGATAACACTAAGTAATGGGTCTCTATACATCATGGCCAGCAACCTCAAGTCGATGTTTCAAGGATTAGATGTTTAAGTCAAGTATTGTGAAGGCCTGAAGATAAGCTTCATCAAGGATCCTATTCGGTGGTAGCATCAATGCATCTACCTCATCAACTATCAACATGATCAAGGTGAAGATCTCATCTTCACATATCAAGTAAGTATCTTTTATTCTATGATCAAGTTTTGGTTTGTTGACTTTATCAGTGCAAGAAGATCTATGGGTTAGATAAGTCATCGAAATTTCTTGCGGTAGGATTGACAGAATCCTCATGAAGGAGTGAAGTCAAGTACATCAAGGTCTCCTTCGAAGTCATGGGAACTCTTAAGGTTCTATGAAGTAAGAAAGGAGACATAAAAGGACATACTCTCTGAAATGAAGTGCAGAAGGTGCCAAGGAATGAAGAAACATCTTCATGAGATCTCAGTTACGAGATCTGGGAAAAATGATGAGAAAATAATCATCATTGATACTGATATTGATAAGCAAGGTAACAGATGTCCATGAACAAGAAGGTTACCTTGATCAACACTCTATGGTCTCTATGAAGAAATAGAGAAAGGCAAGTTGATAGGACACAAATAAGTGTTGATAAGTAAAGGAAGGTTGGCAAGTCAGAATAGTACTATGAAGGAGGAACTCATATCGCTGAAAGGGTGAAGGAAGCTGAAGAAATATCAGAGAAAGAGGGAATAATAGATCTCCATTATGAATGAGATGGTATCCCACTCAAAATGATCCTAACAGAAGACCATACAGATATGATCATAGTAAGGAGATGCATCGTGGAATCATGAAAAACAAGATCTAGTATGGGAATCATAAAGGATATAGCTCTTGGGAATATCAGTGTACATTAAAGGAAGGGAAGAAGTCATCCAAGTCAAAGGAAGCATTTTCCAAATGGGGACATACTAGATCCTGAAGGATCTCTGATAGAAACTTTAGTAGAGGATCTCCAGGTCTGGGAAGGAATCAAATGTTTCATTAGGATTTCCAACTTATGGAAATCATGAGATAAAGGATTGATGACATGATGAAGCAAATCAAGGGAATGAAGATCCGTTCAATCAAGGAACTTTCTGAAAAATACCTTAAGGAAAATAAGGTATGTGTGATTGTATTTGTATTTGCATTTGATATTATGATATGTGGTTGCAGATAAAATGCATCAATCATGATCAAAAGGGAATAGATCTCCTCCTCTGAAATGATGCAAAAAGACATAAGTCAAACTAAATGAAATCAACATAATATGTCCTCATAATGTAGTATGAGGTAGTTGATGACCATTGAATAAATATGAGAGCTCCTTGGAATGAAGGATACGAGGATAGGAGAGATCATGAAGTATGCAATCTTGATGAAGGAAATCAACATCCAGAAGATCAGGAAGACTTGACCAGGAAATCTCTCGAAAAGATGTGAAGACTCTGATGGAAGTCTGAAAGGATGAGGACCCTTAAAAAAAAATATCATTGGGATATGTGTCAACATGTATGCAAGATGATTGATACTTACAAGAAGATGTGAATGGAAGAAGGCCATCACCAAAAGGTAATATGTAATTTGTTTTTGGTATCTGACCCCTTGGAAAAGTTGTGAAGGATGTCACAACTATGTACCTTGTGATCCAGAGCAATCATTGTTGAAGGAAATTGAAGATATATGAGCTTACGAAGGAAGCCCCAGGTGTGAATTCAAAGAGGATACTTTCCGGCAAAGAAGGAATGACATGACTGTTAGAAAATATATATTACAGAGCAATGGAACACATAAAATATATTGCAGAAATATACACACAGAAAACACATAAAACAAGAGAGATATGGATATACATGGTTCACCCAATTTGGGCTACGTCCACAGAGAAATAGCAAGTCCTTCCTTTTATATTATCTAGCAAACTGAAGAGATACAACCTACAACAGATCTGTTGTAATTCCATCATCGCTCTCACACAATCTTCTCTCTTTTTCTCACTCAGAATACAGATCTTCATAGACGCAATACAATTCCCTCATATATAGTGAGGGGTTGCCTTCTAGGGGAAAAAAAAAATGCTAAATTAAACATAACTTCTACCATCAAATCTCTGCCTAATGAGCGACCGAGATTGACTACGAAATTACAACATTTTACAAGGCAATTTTACATATATTTTTAGCTTTAGGAGTGTTTCTGCGCCCCCCCACCCCACCCCCCAGACCCCCCTTGCAACGCAATACCTCTAAATAAAGAAGATAATCAGGCTCCACACCCAACAATCTCCCACTTGGAGACTGATTACAGCAACTCCACCACTGCTTCATTTGTTAGACAATGACTCCACTTTGGACCTGGTTGTTTCTCATCTTCATCATCATACTTGAAGACCAATTGAAACCGAGCAATATCTCAGTTTCTCCCTGGTTACAACTTTTGTTAAAATATCTGCAGGATTTTGGCTAGTCTGTATCTTTTCCAGCTCCAATTGTCCATCTTCCAACACTGACTGT
Organism: Pinus taeda; assembly: GCA_000404065.3. Taxonomy (NCBI): domain Eukaryota; kingdom Viridiplantae; phylum Streptophyta; class Pinopsida; order Pinales; family Pinaceae; genus Pinus; species Pinus taeda. The sequence goes on along the minus strand of APFE030397244.1, from coordinate 49,839 downwards.
ATGAAATGATACTTGAGTTGTATATGTTTTGTCTTGGAATTAAATGCAGAGTTCTTTGCAAGATGTATGGTACTATGGTTTTCACTATATAACCTGCCCAACTTCTGCTTCTTACCCAATTCATTAAGAAACCTTTGTAACCAAATCATTTCTTTACTAACCTTTGTAGTAGCAACATACTCTGCTTCCGTTGTTGAGAGTGCAATAGCACTTTGCATTTTTGAAACCTAACTAACAGTTGTTCCACCTACATTAAACACATACCCTGTTGTGCTCCTCCTATTATCTATACCACCCACCATATCTGCATCAACATATCCTTGTAGAGAAATTATTTGCGGTACCTCTCAAATACCTGAGAATCCACCTCACCGCCATCCAATGTTCTTTTCCTGGATTATTCATGTACATGCTTACAACTCCCACTGCATGTGCAATATTAGGGCTTGTGCAGGCCATGGCATACATTAAACTTCCAACTACTGAGGCATATGGAACTTTAGACATATCAACCAATTCTTCCTGAGTATTGGGACACACCTCCTTACTTAGTTTGAAATGGATAGCTAAAGGTATACTAACTGGTTTTACATTCTGCATATTAAATCTTTTCAACATCTTTTCTATGTAGTCATCTGAGACAATGTTAATTTTTTATTCTTCTTATCTCTAGTTATTCTCATACCAAGGATTTGTTTCGCAGCACCCAAATCCTTCATTACAAATGAGTTTGCCCATTTTGTTTTGAGCACAATTATTGTATGCATGTTAGAACCTGCAACAAGCATGTCATCTACATACAATAACAATATAATATAGCTTCCATAATTTTGCCTTTTGAGATAAACACAATGATCAGAGTGACATCTATTATAACCTTGTTCAGGAATAAACCTATCAAAATTTATATAACACTGCCTTGGAGCCGGTTTTAAGCCATACAAGCTCTTCTTCAACCTGCACACTAGTTTCTCCTTCCCTTTTACCTCATATCCTTTTGGATGTTGCATATATATCTCTTCCTCCAAATCCCCATGGAGAAAGGTTGTCTTTACATCTAACAGATCAAGATGAAAACTTCAGCTACTACTAGACTTAAAATAGTTTGGATTGAAGTCATTTTAACAACAGGGGAAAATATCTCATCAAATTTTATACCCTTTTTCTATGCAAACCCCTTTACCACAATTCTAGCTTTATACAATTTTCTACCTCTGTCTTCTTCCTTCAACCTGTAAACCCATTTATTCTGCAATGTTGTTTTAACTACAGGAAACCTAACTAAGTCCCAAGTCTGGTTATGTGCTAAGGAATCCGTCTCTTCTTTCATGGCTTGCTCCCACTTCTTTCTGGTTTCTACCTACACTGCTTCTTCATAACATTATGGTTCACCAGAATCAGCCAACAATACATAATATAATGAAGGAGTGTATCATTCAAGGGTTCTACTTATCCTGTTAGATCTTCTAACACCACTTCCAGGTGTTTGAGGTGCTTGTTGTTGTTGTTGTTGTTGTTTTTGATCATTATGATTTTCAAGCACCATCACTTTTTCTATGATCTCATCAAGCATTGTGTATTCTATGTTTTCTTTTTCCTGTTTCTTTTCCTCCAGCTTATCCTTATACAAAACCTTTTCATTGAATATGACATATCTGCTTCTAATAAATTTTTTTTTTCATAATCATAAAATCAATAACCAAAATCATTAACACCATATCCAATAAAGGTACATTTATTTTATTTTGCCTCAAGCTTTGTTCTATTTTCTTTATTAATGTGGACAAAGGCTTCAGAACCAAAAGTCTTTAAAAATGAGTATTTTACCTTTTTACCTGTTCATGCCTCCTCTGAAATACCACCATCCAAGGAACTTGAAGGCCCTCTGTTTATTAGACAAACAGCAGTATCTACAGCATCTGCCCAGAATTGTAAAGGGAATGCAATCTCATGCACCTTGCACGCACCATGATTGTCTTGTTCATCCTTTCTGACACACCATTTTCCTGTGGTGTTCCTGGAACTGTCTTCTCTCTGCGAATTCCATTCTCTGAATAGTACCTATCAAACTATTTGCTGCAATATTCACCTCCATTGTCTGATTTGAGACACTTCAACCTTTTTCCTATCTCATTTTCAACCAAAGCTTTCCATTTCTTGAAAGTATCAAATACATCAGATTTATTTCAAATACAATAAATCTAGGTTTTGTTTTGGTTGCATCATCAATAAAAGTAACATAATAATGAGAGTCAGTGAGAGATGATGCCTGAGAAGGTCTCCATACATCTGTATGCACAAGCTCTAATTTTTCACTCTTATTTTCTTTCCTAACTCTGAGGAATCTGACTCTCTTTTGTTTTCCATAAACACAATTCTCACATAATTTTAAATCAACATGCTTCAAACCTAGCAACAAATTTCTTGAGTGAAGAATCTCCATCCCCTTCTCACTCATGTGCCCGAGCCTATGATGCCACAATGTCGTATCTTCTCCTGTAGAGGTTAAGGCATTAAAAAAATTACAAATACCATTGCATAAATACAATGTACCAACCATCTCTCCTTTTGCTATTACCAGGGTTCCTTTAGTGACCTTCTAGGTTTTATCTGTAAAAGTAGTCACACAACCTTCACCTCCCAACTGCCCTGTTGAAATCAAATTTTTCTTCAGATCTGGAACATGTCTTACCTCCTTCAATAGCCATTGATTTCCATTTTGTCGTTTTATGAAAATTGTACCCATTCCAATGATTTTACATGGTTTATCATCACCCAATCAAACCTGTCCAAAATATCCTTAAACATAATCACGAAAATGTTTCCTATTAGGTGTGGCATGGAATGAGGCCCCTGAATCTACCACCCAGGCATCCATAATATTTTCTATTGAAAGAATCAAAGAAACTTGCACACATCACCTGTCACATTCACTTCATGATTGTTTTCTTATTGCGTGTATCCTTATTTTTCCTTCCGAGACTTGTAGTCTTTCTTCAGTGTGTCATTTCTTCCTGCATTTCTAGCACACTATCCTTGATCTGGACTTGGATATACCTTTCCTTGACTTTCTTCAATATCTTGTGATCTTTCCTCTTTCCATTTTTCTTCCCCTAGTCTCTACAGTCAAAGCATTACCTGATGTCCCACCGAAGCTTTTCTATTGCATTTCCTCGATAAGGATTGCACCAACAACATCATCAAACTTTAAAGTACTAGATGCAAAGACATAGTTACTAATGGCCATAACCAAACCATTCCAAATTTCTGGCAATGAGCATAGAAATAACAGAGCCCTAACTTCATCATCAAAAGTTACCCCTACAGAACTTAACCGACTAGTAACTGTATCAAATTCATTTAAATGATTAGTAATAGATCCACCTTCTGACATCCTCATAGTAAATAAACACTTCATAAGAAATACCTTATTTGAGGCCGATGATTTTTCATATAGTTTGGCCAATGCCGACATTAAACCGTGTGTTTTCATTTCCTTTGAAATATTAAACACTACCGACGCTGCTAGGTACAACCGTATTGTTCCAAGTTCCTTTTTGTTGAGAATATCCCATTCTGTGTCTATCATACTCATTGGCTTCTTTGCCTTTCTGCTCAATGGTTGGCACAGATCTTTCTGGTACAAATAATCATCCATTTGCATCTTCCACAGCTGGTAGTTTTGGTCGTTAAATTTTTCGACCCTAAACCTACCATCTTCCGCCATTTCTCCTACTCAAACCAGGAACCCTTCTCTCCTGCAAGTTTATTAGTCAAATAGAAATTCAGCTCTATACCAGTTGTCAGAAAATTTTATATTACAGATAAATGGAACACATAAAATATATTGCAGAAATATAAAAACAAAATACACATAAAACAAGACAGACACAGATATATGTGGTTCACCCAATTTGGACTACGTCCACGGAGAAACAACTAGTCCTTTATTTTATATTATCTAGCAAACTGAAGAGATACAACCTACAACATATCCACTGTAATTCCCTCTTTACTCTCACAAAATATCCTCTCTTTTTCTCACTCAGAATACAGATCTTCATAGATGCAATACAATTCCCTCGTGTATAGTGAGGGGATGCCTTCTAGGGAAAAAAACCTTATTTTACAAGGAAATTTTACATCTATTTTTAGCTTCAGGGGCACAGCCGCACCCTCTAGAACCCCCCCCCCCCCCTGTAGCGCAAATATTATGGCTAGTGTTGCTGCCACATTACGAACTGGGGTCCAATGCAGTGATACCTCTGAATAAAGAATATAATCAAGATCCACCCAACAATGACGGAGGAAAGTAATGGATGGCTGACCCTACATGTGAATAAATTGATGACATCAAAGTCTTGAATCATCAGTCAACTAGAAGACCCTATAAATCATTGATGATAGATTCCCTAGGAAAGAGGGAGCTCTGAGAAGTTCCTATGAGCAAAGGAACTCGAGCAAGCTTCTAAGTAAAGAGAAACTTGGAACTCGTCCTTGGTTAAGAGTGAGAGTTAGACACGACATTCTTGAATTTAGTTTGGAAGAAATAATGGAGGATTGTGTAATCATCTAGCATCCGACACTCTTTGAGGATGTGGTAGGGCATCCAAGACAAGAGTGGGCAAGAGGACCGATATTCTTGAGGGTTGGGAACCCAAGATGAGAATAGTCCTAGTAGGCATACTCGAAGAACACCCGGGTAGGTATGACCCTAAGAGAGACAATGATGATGCCTGTCTATTAATCATTGGTCTCGTCAACATTGTATGCTTTGATATAAGTGAGAGATAGAGCTGTTAGTCAAGGCCTTGCTAAATGGAAACAATGTTGGTTGAAATGATGCTATAACAGATGGATTTCAAATCTGATTATTCTTATGAGAAATTCTTCAGATTGAGAATGACCAAGTACCATTATGAATACCTCCTTCGTTAAGAGGGGTCATTGAAGAAAGTGTAACTAGGTTCGGTCTTCATAGTGACATGATCTTTGTGTTTAATGTAATAAAAGGAAATAGATTATTTTTGTAATCTTGCTACATGGGTTTCATGAGCAAGAAATGTCTCTAGGTAAAAGACTTCTTCTTGATGTCTTTAGGATTTTGTTTATATGTTAAAGATTCATGTCATGAATGGGGAATTTCTTTAAGAGCCTATGTAGAATTTATTGGTGTCAAACCAGCCCTCCAAGACCAAGAAGAATCCTCCAAGAGAAAGCTCACTAAAATACGCAAGAAAAACAACAAAGAAATGTGATGTCAGCGCCAAACTAAACTAAAATAAATAAATATATGTCATGTCAACTTGAAGAAAGGGTCACGTAAGTTCAGAAGTTGATGTCAGCTTGCATATATGGATGACCACTATAAATACCCATGAATTGTCAGCACAATCACACAAAAAAGAATTCAAATACCTCTAAAAATTTTCGAATTTCAAGGCAAGTTGCAGTAGGGTTTGACTACACCTTGTTTGGGTTCTAGGTGTAGTCACAACCTCAATACATGGAGCAATAAATCAACCATGTATGGTGTCACCGCAATGAGTTAAAAGACTTGGCATACATGTATTCTAAAGGAAGTATCCTCTGATGAAGAAAGCATAGAAGAATGTATGTGATATGGGCACATCTATCTCGGATAGATGAGGCATAAATAACTTCAGATAAGGATGCATTGAATGAATCATCCTCGACCTGTCATGACTCAATAAAGATCACTTTGGTAGCAACATTACAGTGATGTAGATCTATGCTAATTCAATAAGTATACGTGATAATAGAAACCCTCGACATACTTGTAGTAGTCTTGATGTGCTATAAGAGAAGTGACTAGTGCTATGATCACAACAGCTAGAAATGTTGACCTTATAGATCAGTGACCTCAGTCTCAGTTGGATGAATAAGATCTTGGACGAAGGGACTGTGTTGATGGATCTCACACAGCAGTCCTAGTATATAGATCTCAATGACATACATCTTGTACAGCAGTGACTTGGAGTATTAGATGATGTTCCAATATGCAGTGATGAAAGAAATAGTGATCACCTCAATGAAGAGTGTCAGTCTCATAAAAGGTAAGAGACAAGGATCATAATTTTACAGTATAGTAAGTTATGGTCTCTAGGTAGATAGATCATCTTAGCCTCAAGGAACAGTCATGGTGTATAATGCTCTTATCAAAGCAGTGACAAAGTTCTTGAAGATGCAATAGTAATCTCAGAGTTGTAGCAAGATGTTGATCTCAATAGTTTTCAAACAAGTGGATTGATGTCTTGGTCTTGGAGAGGCAGAGTGTGTCAAGGGTCATGGTCTTGGTATTCATCAATGGAATCTTTATAAGAATAATTTACGCATGGGTTTCCTCTCGAAGAGGGAGAGGTTTTGGCCCTGTTAGATAGCTAAAAAATTTTGTTCTTGCCTCTTTTGTTTTTTATAGCAATTTGATGAAGATAACACTTACACACTAATAATGTAGTAAATATCAAGCTAAGATAAATTGTATAAAAACATCACAAATTGTTACCATGTATCGGAGAATCACCCTAATTATGCATGCCCTAGATTCTTCAACGGAAAGGAACTTCTATACCTACTCACTTATCAGTCTTCACTAAAAGGGACTACTTCCCTTGCTTGTTTATCGGTATTTTCTAAAAGGGAATATTGCCCTTGCTCATTTATCAACCTCTACTGAAAGGGACTCTTGCTCCTGAAACACAAGCAACCACTTTTTGGACCTATTGATTCATCTTTCATTCATTTTCAAACTAGAACCAATAGACTACTTTCCTTCATAAACAATTAATTTTCTCAACTTCAACTGCTCACCAAAAACAACATACAAACACCTTCAACAATCTCTGATTACTGAACAAAAAACCAAAACCACCCAATCAATTCACCAAACATACACACCAAAAACATCAATTCTTACATCAAAACACCAATAATAAATATATTGTTTTCCTTTCTCAAACTCCTCTTAGACACCAATATTGGTCTCTGATTCACCTTTGATGCATACCAACACTATGAATCTCGTTGCACCAACAACCTTCCAACAAGTTGCTCAAATTATGCTTATAAAGCATTTTGCCTGCTAGAATTAGGTTCCTTTCCTTTTACATAAGTTTAGGTCTTCCTCCATGCATAAATTTGATATTTGTATTTATTCTACTTTAGATAAATCTTATTCATTTCATCTGCATGTCTTCAAAAACTTCTCTGTTGTTCTAATAATAATCACTAATTTTAACTGCTCAAACTTCTTGTTTTGTCAGAGTTTAACTGTAGTTTTAACTTTCTCTTCTATTGCACTTTTATCTTTACATGAATCTCTGATTTTTTCGTTTGTCCTATTCAAAATATGTCTTCTAATTCTACTCTCCAATTTATCATTCACCATTCTATTTTTCTGAGCTCAATCTATGAGTTTTTTCTGCTAACTTTGCTTATTCTGGAATTTTACAAATTTTAGCTAAGATTTTCTATAGTTAGTGGGCTCTAATTTTGGCTTAACTACCAATTCTTCCTTTTATTCTATCCATGCCACAAATCTGCCTTCTAATCCCCTGTGTGTTATCCCTTATTCCCATGATAACATAGGTCGTGACCTTGGCCTTAGTCCCTTGAGCACTTAACTATGGGCCCTTTGCATTTTAAGCCCTGAGGGCTTATCTTTCTTCATGCCCTCAGTCTTCTTGTCACATGAGACCAAGTTCTAGTTATTTTCTCCCGACACCTTTACCCTGATGCTCCTCTATTGCACCTTCAAAACACCTTTGTGATAACCTTTGCAAGATTACGTGTCGTGTGGTGCCACTTGCTTGCTTTTCCATTAGTCATCGCTTCATAGCTATCCATGCCAACGTGTCCCGCACCTTGTCATTCCACTAGTTCCATTATGCACACTCTAAAAATATTCAAGGGATTATCTGTAGGGATGATGTGTCTCAGTGGGGTCCCCATACTGCACCTGTGAACAAATAATTTTCCATTATAGGTTGAGTTGGGTCTGACACTTGTTGTGTCAACCAAATGCCTAATCCACCTGTTGGTTTTTCCTCTATGCACTTCAAAACCTTCAGGGACCAGGCCATAGGGATGAAATCATGTTGATTTCACGTGCCACATGGTGCCACCTGAGTGGTGACACATTTCGCCCGAAGATGTCCCACTCGGATACCTAAAAACACCGAATCTGCATGCCATGTGTCCACCTATTATTGGCCCAGTGTTGAAATCATTTGTAATGAATAATATGCTACCACATAGCCCACCTAATTTATCCTAACATTCAGCTTCCCTATGTGCTCTTTTAACCTCCGAGATCAGCTTTATAGGATGAGCTATCACTGGGCCCTGCCTTTGGCCAATAAAACTACTTTGTACTTCTGCATTGTCTCCCACATCTACATGGCCATATTTTTAGCTGCTCACAAAAACCACTTTTGGTCTTGTGCACCACCCTATATGCTATTTTTCGTTTTGAGAGGGGGGGAGTGCAATCAACCTCTATCATCAATATAAAAATTGATGGTTTGGAAAAACTGCCCATTATGCAACCCCCATAGTACCTGCTAACTCTCGAAGGCGCTCAACCCCACACACTTCTCTCGATGTGTCAATGGAGACTCATGCAATTTGATCCAACAACTGACATGCCCACATTTTAACCACACACCTCCACCAAGTATTCTGCTAGGTTTGGCCAACCACAAAATTTAAACTACTCCAAAGCACTTTTTCCAAACTTGAGTTTGCAAATTGACTTTTGAGGTCCCTAACTTTGACTTGTCATATATGTTGATCCATGAAGCCATTTTCTAACTTCAACATACCATTGGAAAGCTCTTTCAGAGCTCTATCCATCTGAGTGTGTTCCAATAGCAATTGAGATGATATTATCATTTGGAAATGGATCCAAATATCTTGCACCTTCACCACTTATATCCACCACTATTGTTCATTGATATGAGCTTTGCAACACCTTATGTCATCCTTTTTCCATCCTAGGCCATGCTTTTCCATTTCCAGCAATGAAAACATCATTAATGTTTTTCCTTCTCCATCAATGGAAACTTCATTAATTTTTTTCCTTTTCCATCAATGACAACACATTTCCAACAATATCCCCCTTTGGAATTGATGGCAACACCATAATCAAACAAAACAACACCATAAAGAAACAACCAAAGAGAAGTGTACTATTTATCTTCTTTGTCTCTTCATATTTGTGGATGCTTCTTCCCCTATGATTTATTTGAGGTCCTTCTCCCCTCTGTATAAGGTTATTTTCCTTCTCTTGTTTGATCATCAATAATTCTCCCTCTTTGACATTAATGGAAAAGATATTAACATGTTCCCACTGTCAACAATCTCCCTTTGTCTTTTTGATCTTGTAGACTTGTTAACTGCTTCTTATGTTGAAAACCGCAGGTACCTCTGATTTGATCCAAGCAACTTCCTCTCTATCCTATGAATAAGATTGAGTTGAAAGGAGAGGATTACTTACTCCCAATATTTGTCTCAAGTTGTTAAGAGGGTTCTCTTGCTAAAACAACACATGCTTGTACAACTAACCCATGAGGAAAAATAATGCCTACTAGTCTAAGTCTTAGCTAGTCTTACATTCATAATAGTGCCTCTTCCTGGACACATACACCTTACCTTTAGAAATAATAACAACCTATGCTATGAATGATTGACACTATCAACTTGTTAACTGATGAAAAATAAAGTACAGCACTTAGAAGTGATTATATGACAAACATAGAGGGACTCTCACCAATGCATGCCTAGACCAACATCTCGACTTTTACTTCACCTAGAAGACTTGTAATGACAGAAGACCCACCATGATACATATGAATCATCATGAACATTAGCAACATTTAAATAAGGACTCTTTCTCCAATACTTGTGTTGACAATCTCATTACTAACAATATGAATGCCACACTCTAACAATAGCTGATTAATTGATAATACCTTTCAGATCAATGATATTAGTTATTAAATTGATGCCATTGATTCCAATTTCTAAGCACTTGATAATTGAATGTTCTCCTCATGTTATCATGCTCTTTTCACCACAAATTTGATGTCTAATACCAATCAGTAAAACCATTCATCATATCTGCAACACAAATCTATGCTCATTCACAAAACATTAACATGAAGAAAACACCATTAGCCTTTGTATTCCATGGTTGTCCTTAAGTAGCAAACATCTAATACCAATTGATGATACTAATTGTTAATGGAAGAAATGGATACTTGAATCTCAACTTGAGTATACTCCCCTTGTGGCTATGCTCCCTCTTGGCATTCAGAATCTATAAAATAATTATACCAAAAAGGGAATCATTGATAGTGAACACAACCCTATTATTTCATCACCATCTCTACATACTCAACCTAACAATTTGATTTGGAAACAAATCAACAAAAATAACACAATACTCAGCAACTCTAGTCTTCTTCAACAATTTCATAAACTTACGAAAAATAAAAAATAAAAATGGCATACTTCCCTTATCCTCCAAATGCATTTCTTGGCACATTCCTTTCTTCTCCTTGAATTTGTCCTCTCTGAATTCTCTTGAAGCCAACCTCTTCTTTTCAATCAAGAGGAACAATGGATCTACTCTGCCTGAGTCGATTATCTACCTTTTTCTTCCACACATGGGTATCCTGGGTTTTTTCTTGGTTAACACCATGAGATGACTTCTTGCACTAGTTTTCATAATTGGGTGACTTATTTCCATTTTCTGAGCATACAAATCATTGATCATTAATATTTTTAGAACTAGTTAAATCCAATCTACATTTTACCTCTTGCACTTCCTTCTCATTGTCTGTACTTTCTTTCTTCCAGTACTGCATTAAAGAACTCCTTGGGTTTCTGTAGCTTATTTTTTCTGATTGGAGTCTAGTCTATTGTATATTATATGTGATACATCCACCAAAATAATTTTAGACTCTAATATGCTAATCTTCTACTGATAATATTCAAATTCAAACACCGGGCTTTGCTGCCTCAACACACCATATGAATTGCCTCTATTTTGATTGTTGAAATGACTCCTACATAGTTGTCATTGCTAGATCTCAACATAATCCATGCCTATGTATATAATTTTCTAGAAAGGAGGTGAACTCTTTCCAAACTTTCATGTGGTTGTTTTGTGCCCATAATTCTTACACATGTGGCATTCAACTTTATTCAAGAAGAGGGAAAATAAATTATTCTTCTTACCAAAGCTTTTGCTTGTCTAATTTATTAGACTGATATTTTCCCTCTTGTTTCTATTGGGCCACTAAAAATATTGTCTTTATGCTTAGTTGTTTGAATTTCTCGTAGAAATTCATGGTTGTGGCTTCAATGGTATGTTCCACCTTTGTTCTTGCACCTTATTTTTCTTCTCTTGACACTTGAAGGAAAAGTGTCGTTGTTACTACAATAAAAATATATGATGGGTTGCATACCTTTTTATTGATTCCTAGAAGTACTTCTATCTCCTTGCAGTTGCATTATTTTCTCTACCATGCAGTGTTGTCGGGTCTTCCTTTAACTAAGTTGGTGGGTCCCTTTAATGGTATTTCTTATTCACTATCATCTTCTAATATTATCTCGACCTAAGAGGAACAATAGTTGGTCTGAATCTCTTCAAAAGCTTCAAAATTATTTGCATGCTTCTAAAAATTCATCAACTGCTCATTTAATGTTATATTCTCTATTTCCAATGCTAGATTGATGGCTCTGAGTTTTTTTATATCCTCAAGAGCTAATATAAGCTCCATTTTCAAATAGATATTTTCTTCAGTATATTCCAAATCAATAGAGAAGCCACTAGATCCACTAGTAGTGCCAATTTCACTCACATCTTGTTCAATAGTTTGTTCCCTTGATGACTCTGGGGATTATTCTATTAACACATGAGATGTCCTTTCTTCCTCTTTACTAGAGGTGGACACATTGTTTTATTGACCAATTTCTAGATTTTTATTTCTATTAAATTAATTCCTTCTTAACTACAGCATGATGAGAAACTCTCACTATCACCAGCACTTTCAGTTGAACAATTTGAAGATAAATGGCCTATAGTTCTATAATAACAACATAAAAACAACTTACTTGTGGATTAAATCCCTTCTAAACCCTTTGATTCATAATGTTAGGTCCCTATACTACTAGCGTATCCCCTTATTCTTACTGTCGGTGTAGCCCCCTTATTTTTATTGTTGTACTGACGTAGTCCCCATATTGTTATTATTGTGCCCCATAGAAGCCCACTATTGTTATTGTTGTGACCTTACATTATTATTTTTATGTAGTCTTCAATTATATTGTGACCCCTTAGACTCCTATATATAGAAAGGAGGTCTTGCCATTTGTATCATCTAATAATTATTCATTTATGTAATGTAAAGGAGGTTGCACCCTCGAAGAGGCTAATTTTTAAGTTGTTGATCTATATTTTCTTCTATTTTGTGAGTTGGTTGCATATCATTTGGGATCACAACTTTGGATTCTAGGGTTTCACCGCTGCAAACAGGTCATCGTGGAATGTTCATTATAATTTGTTTTCTATGAAGGTTTAGAGGCTGAAATTTTTACCACGAGGAGTCGAAATCCTGATGAACTTTTCGTAAAAATTTCATATCTTCGTTCGCTACAATTTCGGATATATGATCCAAATAAGTTAGGATTTTTGCATACTCCAGAATTTCGTCTCGAATAGGTGACGTTGGGAAAAGCATCATATCTTCCTCTAAGTGCATCGGATTTGAATTTCGTAAAAGGTGGAGAAAATTTCACAGACTTTAGTATCTTATATATTTTTTTCAAGGCCAAGGGTAGAAACAGTGGCACGTGGAACTCTGTACAAGTTTTTTCTATTGAACCAATCCATAATCAGGCCATCGTAGGAGATTGGACATGAAGTTATATTGAATTATCCAAATTTGGTCTGACTTATGGGATTGGAAAGAAGACTCGGAGTGTTACCCCAAGACCGAATTTAATACTTTGGAGATATTAATATATAGATATACAACATATTCAATATCGAGATCATACAAAGCAAGAAAAAGGTGTGTACTTGTTTTAAAATTTGCAAAAGTTTTGTTTGAAGTGATTCGAGGGGCATAGTGAAGCATAAACATCATTGTTTGATTCCAAAATGACTAGAAGGAATAAAATGGAAACACCTAGTAAGAAACTATAAATCTCTACTATGACGCATAAAGAAGAGGAAGAAATGTAACATGATATATCAAAATTACGAGACCAAGTGAAACAAATTTCTCTCTCACAAAGAGTAACCAAAAATGAAATGGAAGCTAAGATGGTTAGGTTGAAGAATGGTTTAAAATCAGAGATGGAAGGTTTGAAGGATGGATTAAAAGTAGATATGGAAGGTTTGAAGGATGGTGTAATAGCATACATGGAAGGTTTGACAAAGTTGCTACAATAAATTCTTCCTAATAGAGAAAAGATATTAGATGAAACTCATTATGAGAACAAAAGAAATGTTAATCATGATTTCATAGACTCTAACGTTGGATTGAAGGCCCAACATATTCCAGAGATCAATATGAGGAAGTTTAATGGCAAGGATCCGATAACATGGATATTACAGATGGAGCAATATTTTGATCTCCATAATGTGCAACACACACAAAAGGTACGCATTGAAACTTTATATTTAGAACCCAATTAGTTTGTATGGTATCGATGGATTTTTTCTCGTAAACCATTTGTCACTTGGTCAATTTTTATGGAGGAAATGAGAGAACATTAGGATGATAAAAAGAGAAACACCTTCTTTATCCAATTGATAAATCTCAAACAAAAGTGTTCAATGGCAGAGCACATTGAAGACTTCCAAAAATTGAATATAAGGGTAAATGATATTCCAATGGAACATAGGATTGATGTCTTCATAGGGACTTTAAAGGATAACATCCAACATGAGGTTCACCTTTGGGAAATTTATTCACTGGTGAAGGCATTCAGGGTGGCAAGAAAAGTTGAAAGTAAAATTATGGCAACAAGGAAGTCTACCACTCATAACTATAAAGATGGAAGTGTTGTTGCTCCTAACCTTCCACAACCTACAAGGTTGACACCACAACAATTGGAAGAAAAAAAAAGAAAAAAGGATTTGCTACACTTGTGATATAAAATACACTAAAGGTCATAAGTGTGTCAAGAAGAAATTATTTTACATAAATTGTGAAGAGGAGGAAGAAAAGAAACAAAAATGTCAAAATAAGAGTATTTAAACCAGGAATCAACCCTAGAGAAAGAATAAATCAATCTGAACATATCTTGTAATGTATCGGTAGGAGTTACCACTCCTCATACTCTTAAGATAGAAGGACATATCAAGAAGAAAAAGGTAATAGTGCTAATTGATTCGGGTAGTACCCATAATCTTATTCATTGTAAGATAAACAAGGAATTGAATTTATTCCTATATCCAGCACAAGAATCTCAAGTGATAGTTGCAAATGAAGGAAATATAAATTTCCTTGGAAAGTTCCATAATATCAAGCTAACCATCGGGGAATATATATTGAATATTCCAATGCTTTCCATTCGAATGGGTGGTTTTGATGTTGTAATAGGAGTCCAATGGTTACAATCTTTGGGTACAATATCTTTTAATTTTCAAGAACTTTTATTGATTTTTTTTCTTTGGGAAGGAAAGGAAGTTGAATTAAGGGGTATGACAAGGAAACAAAGAAATATAATCAACTCTAATGGAATTACAGAGCTTCTAAATAAAAAACAATGGGGTGTAATTGCACAATTATGCTCACTATAGATTCAAAGATCAAAATCATCTATTTCTCCAGATATCCAAAAAGTATTGGACAATCATTCCAATGTATTTGAGACTCCCAATGGCCTCCCACCTATTCATGATCATGATCGTGCTATTGATTTTATTCCAAGAAGTGTTCCTCCAAACATCAAGCCTTACAAATACCCCTATGATCAAAAGAGTGAAATTGAACGTATGGTTGCAGAAATGCTAGAGATCGGTATAATTCAACCTACTCAATTTTCTTTCTCTACCCCAATAGTATTGATGCGTAAGAAGGATGGATCATGGAACATGTGTCCAGATTATAGGGAGCTCAACAAGCTCAGTATTAAAGATAAATTTTTCATTCCTGTCATTGATGAATTGTTGCATGAATTATATAAAGAAATTTACTTCACCAAGTTGGATCTTCATTCAAGATATCATCAAATTAGAATGAAGACTGAAGACATTCTAAAAACAACATTTATAACTCATGGGGTTCATTACGAATTTTTGGTCATTCATTTTGGCCTTACCAATGCACTTTCTACATTTCAAGGTTTGATGAATTCCATTTTAGAAGCCTTCTTTAGAAAATTTGTGTTAGTATTTTTTATGATATACTAATCTACAACAAGTCTTGCAATGATCATGTTCAACATGTTTAAAAGGTGCTCAAACTATTGGAGGAGAAACAATTATATGAAAAACC
The DNA here is from genome assembly GCA_000404065.3 of Pinus taeda. Taxonomy (NCBI): domain Eukaryota; kingdom Viridiplantae; phylum Streptophyta; class Pinopsida; order Pinales; family Pinaceae; genus Pinus; species Pinus taeda. The sequence continues at coordinate 34,303 of APFE030397244.1, read as the reverse complement.
TCGAAATGTTTCCTTTGAGTATAGGAAGTGAAATATCTAGGTCATATTGTATCTCATGAGGGTGTTAAGGTAGACCCTAGAAAATTAAAGCCATTAAGGAATGGAAAATCCCGACAACCATAAAGCATCTTCAAAGATCTATTAGGTTGATGGGTTATTATCACAAGTTTATTAAGAAGTATGGGAGAATAGCAGCACCTCTAACAACATCACTGAAGAAAGATGCATTTTCTTGGACTCCGGAAGCAACTACAGCCTTTGAACATCTTAAAGAGGCAATGTGGCAAGAACCAATCTTAGCTACGCCAAACTTCACAAAAACATTTATTGTGGAATGTGATGCCTCAGAAAATGGAATTGGTGTTGTTTTAATTCAACAAGGAGGACCCATTGCTTTTGAAATTTGTCCAATCAAAGGAAAGTATTTACACAAACCTATTTACGACAAGGAAATGTTGGCAATACTACATGCACTAAAGAAATGGCGACCTTACCTAATGGGAAGACACTTCAAAGTAAAAACAGATCATGATAGTATTAAATAATTTTTGGAACAAAGATTATCTTCAGAAGAGTAGCAGAAATGGGTCACAAAGTAACTTTGAAATCATCTACCAAAAAGGGAAGAAAACTGTGATTGCAGATGCACTCTCAAGAAAGGATAAGAATGTGGAAGGATTGCTTTGTGCCATTTCTATTATCCAACCAGATTAGATAACCAAAGCAAAGGATGAATGGAAGAATGAGAAAGAAGTGTTGATGCTCATTCAAAAATTGCAGCAAGATCTCAATATATCTTATACATTTAGCTGGAAAAATGATTAGTTATGGTACAAATATCGCTTATATATTTGTAAGAATTCTCAACAAAAACAAATTATTTTTTTGGAATTGCACACCTCCCCCTTATGAGGGCACACGGGATTTTTAAAAACTTACCATAAGGTCATGAAGGAATTCTTTTGGGAGGGCCTTAAATCTGATATTCAAAGGTTTGTGGCAGAATTTTTGGTTTGCAAATAAAATAAATCTAAGAAAATTAAGACCTCACGCTTCTTACAACCTTTAGCCATTCCAAGTCAACGTTGGGAGGAGGTTTCAAAGGAAAGAGTGTAATCATGGTGGTAGTTGATAGACTTACAAAGTATGAACATTTTTGTGCATTATCGCATCCATTTAAATCCAGTACAGTTTCTACTACATTTATGGAAATAACTCAAAAGCTACATGAAAACCCAAATATTATTGTAACTAACAAAAATCACATTTTCAATGGAAATTTTTAGATCGAATTATTTTCTTATGTAGGTACTCAATTAGATCATAGCTCATCTTATCATCCTCAATCTGATGGGAAAACTGAGATAGTGAACAAATGTTTGGAAAGATATTTTTGTTGCTTTGTATCTGATAAACAAACACAATGGGTCAAGTGGTTACCTTTGGCTAAATGGTGGCATAACACTTCCTTCCATACTGTAGTAAAAATGACCACATTTATGGCACTTTATGGATATCATCCACCATCCATCACATCATATTTAAGAGAAAATTCAGTAGTGGAAGATCACATTGAGCATCAACAACAAGATATCCAAATCCTAAAGGATAACCTCACTTTAGCGCAGAATCGAATGAAACAACAAGTAGATCAGCATCGAAGCAAAAGAGTTTTGATGTAGGCGACTACATCTTTTTACAGCTACAACCATACATACAATTGTTCCTCAAGCAAGCTAATAAGGATAATAAATTATCACCAAAGTACTATGGTATGCTTATAAGGTGTTGCAAAAAATTGGTACTATGGCATACAAATTGGAGGTTCCTGCATCTTCCTAAGTGCACCCTATTTTCCATGTTTCATGATTAAAGATGGTTATAAATGATAATCTCCCAGTTTAAACAATATTTCCAGAACTTGATGAGGAAAGAAAAATCATATTAGAACCTAAAGCAGTCACGGAAACAAGAACCTAACATCTACGAAATCAATCAATTTCAGAGTATCTCATCAAGTGGAAGAAATTGCCCATTGAATATTCCACATGGGAGGATGTGAATTTTATACAGAAGCATCCATAACTACTCAAGCATTGAGGACAACACTTTTTTGAAGGAGAGGTGTTTGTTAGGTCCCTATACTACTAGTGTATCCGCTTATTATTATTCTTAGTGCAGCCCCCTTATTTTTATTGGTGTACCCATGTAGTCCTCATAATGGTATTATTGTGCCCCATAGAAGCCCACTATTGTTATTGGTGTGCCCTTACATTATTATTTTTATGTAGGATATCATTATATTATGACCCCTTAGACTCCTATATATAGAAAGGAGGTCTTGTCATTTGTATCATCCAAGAATTATTCATTTATGTAATGTAAAGGAGTTTTCCCCCTCAAAGAGGCTAATTTTTAAGTCATTGATCTATCTTTTCTTCTATTTTATGATCTGGTTGCATAACACTTCTTCATTACAACTTAATGAGAAACTCTCACTATCACCAGTACTTGCAATTGAGCAATTTGAAGATAAATGGCCTATAGTTCTATAATAAAAACATAAAAACAACTTACTTGTAGATTAAATCTCCTCTAAATCCTCTAATTCATAATCTAAAATGCTCTCTGACTATTTGACTGCTTCATCATTCAGGGAAAGCCTCTTGACACCACATGAAGCTTGTATATCTATATCATAGATGGACTGTAACACATGCCATATCTCTTTGGCAGTCTCAAAATAAATTATTTTTCAATATCTAACTTGGACAACCTCTCATGATTTCCTCCCTGGCTTGTTTATCAAACTTATCATTTATTGCTCCATTCTCCATAGTTAGCCATACATGCAAATCAAGTGATTGTAGTAGACTCTCATCCTTACCTTCTAAATTGTATAATTTGATCCATTCAAAAATAGAACTCTATCTTAGCTAATCCAATATTTGTTCTCCATGATCATGATCTTCCTTCTAATTGTTAAACTAATCGTGAAGGAGCCTTGCTCTTATGTAACCAATTATTGGAAAAAGTGGAAACCATGACACTATTGAGAGGGGTGTGAACCAGTAGTGTGACCAAATTATACAATTCTTCACAAATTATACTTTTCAATCACTTTAGCAATTACTCATGAATCAACAACACAACTTAATCATATAAAACATAACATTATAATCATCATCAAGAATATGAGAAACATATACACAAGACACCAATCTTATTTTTATTACTATATGCTTCAACTAGATTACAACATTTCCACACAATCCACTACTTGTAGTTTTATTAGTTGTTGCTAAAAGGAAATTTTATCCCTACTCGTTTTCCACTCTTCACTGAAAGGGTCTCATTAGGGTAATTTTGAGGTCTAAAATGGGCCCCCCATGAAAAATGTACAACCACAATAAACTTTATAAAAACCAATAGGATTCAAGATGATGATGTTAACCAATTAGGGGAATTTTGGGGTCTAAAATGGGCCTCTTAAGGAAATTATCAAATAATAGTGGAAATAATAAAATAAGATTAGATTACATCATCAAATTTTAGAGGGGGAAAAATATATATTAAAAAACTATTTTTCATCTTATTTTCAACTTATCTCCTCTGGGTTTACTATTTCGAAGCGGAGACATCATTGGACGTATAATTGATTCCCATCCAAGGAGTACCATAGTTCATACTTTCAATGGCCCACTACACGATATTGAAATAGCATTAAAAATGTGATTTCAACCCATTTTCATGTATTTCTCATTTTTTTATGTGAAGAGTCCATTGAAAGTATGCAACTGGGTACTCTTGGATGAGGATTTAAATTTGCATCCAACAATCTTCTGCTGAAATTGAGTAAAAACTTAGGGATAAGTTGAAATACGAGTTGAAAAAGCAATTTTATTATTTTTTTACTTTTTATTTTTTTTTTTACTTTTTTACTTTTTTACCCAAAAATGTGAACAACCCCCATGGTTACATCATCATATTTGAACTTATTGGTTCTTATATAGCATATTTTGTTGTGCATTTTTCTCAGAGTTCCCATTTTAGACTCAAAATTCCCTAATGATTGGGGGATAATTCACCATTTTGAGTAAAAAAGTAAATATAAAAAATAATAAAATAATAAAACTATTTTTTAAACTCGTATTTTAAACTTATCTCCTAAGGTTTTACTCAAATTTCGAGTTGGAGTACTCGTTGGATGGAAAATTTAATTCCTCATCTAAGGAGTGCCCATGTTGCATACTTTTGATGGACCATGTTACACGAAATATGAGAAATACATGAACAAACATGATTGCAATCATGTTTTACATGTATTTTTCATTTTTCATGTAGCAGGTTCCATCGAAAGTAAGCAACATGGATACTTCTTATATGAAGAATCAAATTATGCATCCAACTAGTGTTGCCACTCGAAATTTGAGTAAACTAATAAGGAGATAAGCTGAAAATACATGTTGAAAAAATAGTTTTTTTCTTTTTTCCCTCTAAACTTTGATGATGTAATCTAATATTATTTTATTATTTCCACTATTACTTTATAATTTCCTTAGGAGGCCCATTTTAGAACTCAAAATTCCCATAATGGTTACGCCTACTTTTTTATCAGCCTTTGCTAAAAGGGACTCTTGCATATACTCGTTTATCAACATATACTGAAATGGACTGCTTCCCCTTATTGTTTATTAACCTTTGGTGAAACAAAGTCTTTCCCCTACTCGTTTATCAGCCTCTACTGAAAGGGACTCTTTCCCCTAAAACACAACCTACCACTTGTTAGCCCTGTTGATTCATCTTTCATCCATTTTCAAACTAGAACCAATAGACTACTTTCCTTCATATAAAATAAATTTTCTCAACTTCAACTGCTCACCAAATCCACCATACAAATACCTTCAACAATCTCTCGGTTATTGAACAAATCACGTAAATTCACATAATCATGTCACCAAACATACACACCAACAACATCAATTCTTACATCAAAACACAAATCACCAATTCATTATTTTCCTTTCAAAAACACCTCTTAGACACCAAGATTGGCCTTTGATTCACCTATGATGCATACTAACACTATGCATCTCATTGCACCAAAAACCTTCCACTAGGTTGCTCGAATTCTACTTATAAAGAATTTTGCCTGCTAAAATTAGGTTCTTTTCCTTTTAGTTAACTTTGGGCTTCCTCCATGCATAAACTATATTTTTATCTTTCTCCTACTTTAGTTAACTCTTCTAAATTTCATCTATAGGTATTTAAAAACTTGTATGTTGTTCTGATAAGAATCTTTGAGTTTAACTGCTCAAAACCTGTTGTTATGGAATTTTATCAGATTTTAATTATAGTTTTAACATGCTCTTCTATTGCACTTTTATCTTTGCTTGAATATATGAATTTTTCCTTTGTCCTATTCAAAATATGTATTTGATTTCTTATCTCCAACTTATCATTCACCAATCTTCTGTTTTGAGCTTAAGCTGTGAGTTTTTCTGCTAACTTTTCTTATTCTGGCATTTTACAGGTTTTAGCTAAGCTTTTCATTAGTAAGTTAGCTCTAACTTTGGCTTAATTGAAAATTCCGCCTTTTATTCTGTCCATGCCGACAATCTTCCTTTCAAGCCCTTGTGCACTAGCCCTTATGCCCATGAGACCATGGGTTGTGACTTTGGCCTTAGTCCCTTGAGCACTTAGTTGTGGGCCCTTTGCATTTTAAGCCCTGAGGGCTTATCTTCCTCCATGCCCTCAATCTTCTCGTTGCATGAGACCAATTATCCATGCTTGGCTCCTGACACCTTTACCCCAATGCTCCTCTATTGTGCCTTCAAAACACCTCTGAGATAACCTTTACGGAATTGCGTGTCCTATGGTGTTGCCCATCCACTTTTCCATTGGTTGTCACTTTACAGTTTCACATGCCAATGTATCTTGCACCTTGTCAGCCTATCATTTCCCTTCTGCCCATTTGGAAAACCTTCTAGGTTTTATCTTCAAGGATGATGTGTCCCGATGGGGTCCCCTAGCTGCACCTGTGAGCCAATAATCTGCCAGTTCGGGCTGAGTTGGCTTTGACACTTGTTGTGTCATCCTGGTGCCTAATCATCATGTTGGTTCTTCCTCTATGCACTTCAAAACCCTCCAGGATCACACCATCAGGATGATGTTATGATAATGTCACATGTTCCATGTGGTGCCACCTGAGTGGTGACACATGTCACTCCGAAATGGGCCACTCGGGTACCTGAAAACAATGAATCTACATGCCAAATGTCCACCTCTTATTGGCCCAATGTTGACGCCATCTGTGACGAATAACATGCTTCGTCCCAACCTTTAACTTCCTTTCATGCTCTTTTAACCTCTAGGATCGCCCCTACGGGATGAGTTGTTACTAGACTCCACCTTTGGCCAATAAAATTGCTCTCTATTTCTATGTTGTCTACCACATCTGCCCAACCATTTGTTTAGCTGCTCACAAAAACCACTCTATGGTTGTGCCTACCACCCTTCAAGCTGCTTTTGGTTTTAAAGGGGGAGTTTAATTAACCTTTGTCGTCAATCTAACAATCTGTGGTTTGGATAAAGTGCCCAATTTGCGACCCCCTGCTTGCTAATTCTCGAAGGCGCTCGACCTCACACACTTCTGCCAATGTGTCGGTGGGGACTTCTGGTGTTTGATCCAACAAAAACTTTTAACCAAACACCTCCACCAATTGTTCTGCTAGGTTTGGTCAACCGCTAAATTACTTAAACTGCTCCAAAGCACTTTTTCCAAACTTGACTCTACAATTTGACTTTTGAGGTCCCTAGCTTTGACTGGCCATATTTGTTGATCCAGGAAGCCATTTACGATACTCCACGTACCACTAGAAAACTCTTTCATATCTCTATCCATATGAGTGGGTTATAATATCAATTGAGATGATATTTTGAGCTGGAAATTATTCCAAATGTCCTGCACCTTATAGGGCCTCTTCTGTGCCTCGCAACTGGAGTTGCAATCACTCCTTTTCCTCTGTCTCTTTCTATAGAGCTTCATACATTATTTTCACCCTTTGGGAAATTTTGAGCATGATCATGTACATCAATTTTTCATCCTCTGTCGCTGCACATTCCATTGTTCACGTTTGCAATTCACATCCATGCAAAGACCGCTCTGATACCAAACTTGATCCGAGTTGACTCAACTCCCGGATTTAACCAAGATCCTTTAATTTCATGATGTGATTAGAATTGCATTTAAATTAGAATAAAGGAACATAAATGCATGTTGTAAAGAAGAATAACATGACAAGAATCAGCAACATAAAACACAAGATGTTGATAATAAAGTTCGTCCAAGAGGGACTACATCTCCGGGCCTAGTGTCAAGATGGTGTAGCCCGCTGCATTAAGTGTTGGAAAGAGTGATGATGTACATGCACGTATTTTCTCTATCATACAAGAAATATGCCCTCATGCAAGAGTGCCTCCAAGAGATGTTCCTTTGCAAAAACTTTCATTCAAAAAAAGGACTCCTATCAGTATGACATAATCTCACATATGACAATAATGAGCATCCCACTAATCATGGCATCAAAGGGATCTCAATTCAGACATACATGACTACAACATGAGTATCCCATCAACATGACGACAAAGGGATCTCAATCACAAAATCACAAGAAGTACATCTCACATATGATTCCATGTCACATCAAGCAAAAATCATGAAACAAGTAAGAACACAAGATCCCACATCAAACGGGGATCTATGCAGCACAATGCATCTCATAGAAAAAAGAAGTACATGAACATACTACATATACCTCAAATCCTGCGTCCATCTGAAGAAAAGGATGTTAAACTACTGAAGCTGGCCATACCATCAATCTCGCGGGGTCGAATCTCATGGAATGATTACTCACAAGTTGAATGTTGACACCTGCACTCCACTTTGAAAAGTGGCCGAAAAATGAAATGATCAAATGGAAAATATGAATGCACCATCAAATTGGTGGCGTCAAATGGGGTAAAATCGGCTCTTAAATTTCTGAATTCTAACAAAGTGAAAATCTGGGGCTTAAGGAATCTTTTAGATTCCCCCTAAGTTCCTCAAAGATTCCCTCCTCAAAGTCATCTGGAGATCTGTTGCTCAAATCAAAATTCTAACTACCCCATCAAGTTCGTGTCGCTAAGAGGTGTAAGATAGACATAAAGTTTGTCCAATTTGGACACTGCCAAAATTTCGCCCTCCTAAAAATTTCGCTCAATCATGGTTCCGCCTGCTCTTTTTCAAGATCATGGTTCCACCTACAAATTAATTAATTAAAGAAAATTTTTCTCGATCTGCGTGCACGCTCCTCCGCTCCTCCATGTTGGGTGCACTACGCAACTGCTAGGTTTATATGTAAATAGTTGGGCGGAAATACCAAGAACTGAGCCCATGGCTCATTGGCTGCGGAGAGGTCGAGAAGGCGGAGGTGACTAGGTGGGAGGTCGGAGGTTCCAACCCCGCCTCCGCCAAAATTTACACATAAAAAATAAATTAAATAAATAATAAAAAATATTTTTTATTATGGGCTGTTTGATAACCATTTTTTGTATTAAATTTAATTTGGCAGAGGTTGTTGGAATGGTGCGTATGGTTTTGAATTATTTGAGTTGGTGGTATTATGGGCCGGCCCACGTGGCTAGGCAGGTTCAATCCCCACTGGCCTCGCATTTAAATAACGGCATTTATAATAAATCTGTGGTTAGTATGGTTGTGTTTATAGCCGTAGTCTAATGAGGCGAAGTAGCTGCCCGAAACGTTATGGAAATTCTGGTAATATTTAGAGAAAATCCGGCAAGGATTTTTGTAAATCCAAGTTATAGTTGTTAGATTTCAAAATTTTAGGTGTTCTAGACATTTTTGATGGTGCTGAATCTATTTCCACCATCAAAAACATGATTCAAACACTACCTCTACAAGATTTTTTTGAATTTTTTTTCCAGGATTCCAGCCACTTTTGGTTGTCTGGGCAATTCCTCCGTCTTGGTAGACGACTCCGTGTTTATAACCATATGGTATAACCATATCTCCCTTTTTTTAAATTTGCGACCATATCTCCCTTCTTTTTTAACAATTCGTTGAAACTTCAACACAACAACATTTATTTTAACTTTTGCTTTTTTGTTTGTTAATATATACATGAATTTGGTTCTTATATGTTTTAGTTTTGTTTTATATTATTTAGTATTAAACTTAGTTTGTTTAATAACCATATATCTATTCAAAATGACTTGCCTTATATGGTTATTTTTTTAATTATTATTTTTTTTGTCTTTTGTGCAGGTTTAAGAGCAAATGCTAGCGTGCCATGTGTTGATGTTTTAGTGACCATTATGTCACCACATAAACTTAGTGGGTCCCACTTGCTGACTACGATGCCATGTGGCACAATGTGGGCCCCACGTTTTCCCTTGTCATGTCAAACTTTGAAGAGCTCTATATTTCACATGCAAGCTTGGTTGACAAACCGTTCGCACCACTATGATCATGATGACGAGATATTCAACATGAACCTAGTTCGATCATAATCCAAAAAATTTGATTTTTGACCCTTTCTGAGTCCCCTTGGACTTATACATGTGTTTAGAGCCACCTGGATCAGAGTTGTAGCTCATTGGGTGTTGAGGCATCTATTCAGTTAACTACTGATGAATCTCGGGCGATGGAGCATCCACCCAGTGGGAGCTAGAGAAGAATGATTTTCTAGAATTCTAAAAAGTTGTTGCTTTCATTTCAATTGGGGCTAAAGATTAAAGAATTTATTAGAGAAGAATTCGGTGGTTTTTGACTCGAATGGGGTTTTCCACCAAAAATCTTTGTGCCTCCCGGGTTCTTTTATTTACTGATATTTCTACATAACCGTTAATAATAATTGAATATTAACTAGCCCCAAGGGTTAGATCAATCGGTCAAGCCGGGGCCTCGTCAATGGGAGGTCACAAGGTCGAAACCCAAAATCTCTTGGGGTCAGGTCAGTAAATAGGCCGAGGGGTGTGACCCCCTTCAGGTGGGGTCCACCCTAGCGTTGTTCGATCCTGGACGTACCGGACCCACTGACCATGGGTATCCGTGAACCAATAGTGAAAAAAAAAATTAAATAAATAAATAAATTGAATATTAACTAATTCTCTAAAAATATTTAAAAGTGCTAATTGCTAAGGAATACTGATTCCCCCCCCCCCCCCCTTCCTAGTATTTTCCAACACTTGATTACATCATTTTCCCACAAGCTACTACTTGTAGGTTTATCAGTTGATGCTGAAAGTGTTGAAGAAAGTGTAACTAGGTTCAGTCGTCATAGTGACATGATCTTTGTATTTGTTGTAATAAAAGGAAATAAATTATTTTTGTAATGTTTCTACATGGGTTTCATGAGCAAGAAATGTCTCTAGTTAAAATACTTCTTCTTTATGTCTTTAGGATTTTGTTTATCTATAAAAGAGTCATGTCATGAATGGAGAAGCTCTTTAAGAGACTATGTAAAATGTATTGGTGTCAAACCATCCCTCCAAGACCAAGAAAAATCCTCCAAAAGCAAGCTCACCAAAATATGCAAGTAAAACAACAAAGGAATATGATGTCAGCTCCAAACTAAATTAAAATAAATAAATATATGTCATTTTAGATTGAGGAAAGGGTCATGTCGATTCAGAAGTTCATGTCAGCTTGCATATATGGATGACCACTATAAATACCCATGAAGGTTCAATGCAATCACACCAAGAAAGATTTCGAATACCTCAGAAACTTTTTGGATGTTAAGGCAAGTTGCAGGAGGGTTTGACTGCACCTTATTTGGGTTCTAGGTGTAGTCACAACCTCAATACATGGAGCAATAAATCAACTCTATATGGTGTCACCATAGTGAGTTAAAAGACTCGGAATACCTGTGTTCTAAAGGAAGTATCCTTGGATGAAGAAATCAGAGAAGAATGTATGTGATATGAGCACATCTATCTCGTATAGGTGAGGCATAAATAACTTTGGATAAGGACGCAGTGAATGAATCATCCTCGGCCTATCATGACTCAATGAAGATCACGTTGGTAGCAGGATTACAATGATGTAGATCTATGCTATTTCAATAAGTCTACATGATAATAGAAACCCTTGGCATACTTGCAGCAATCTTGGCGTGCTACAAGAGCAGTGACTAGTGCTATGATCACAACATCTATAAATGTTGATCTTGTCGATTAGTGACCTTAGTTTCGGTTGGATGAAGATCTCAGACGAAGGGACTGTGTTGATGGATGTCGCAGAGCAGTCTTGGTATATAGATCTCGGTGACATACATCTTGTACAGCAGTGACTTGGAGTATTAGATGATGTTCCAATATGCAGTGATGAAAGAAATAATGATCACCTAAGTGAAAAGTGTCAGTCTCATCAAAGGTAAGAAACAAGGATCATAATATCATAGTACAGTAAGGTGTAGTTATGATCTCAAGGTACAGAGATCATCTCAGCCTCAAGGAATAGTCATGGTGTATAATGTTCTCATCAAAGCAGTGACGAAGTTCTTGAAGATGGAATAGTAATCTCAGAGGTGCAACAAGATTATGACCTCAACAGTGTCCAAGCAAGTGGATTGATGTCTTGGTCTTGGAGAGGCAAAGTGTTTCAAGGGTCAAAGTCTTGGTATTCATCAATAGAATCTCTATAAGAAGAATTTACGCATGGGTTTTCCTCTCCAAGAGGGAGAGGTTTTGGCCCTAGCAGGTAGCCAAACAGTTGTGTTCTTGTCTCTCTTTTTTTATAGTAGTTTGATGAAGATAACACTTACACACTAATAATGTAGTAAAGGTCAAGCTAAGATCAACTATATAAAAACTTCACAAATTGTTATAATGTATTGAAGGATCACCCTAATTATGAATTCCCTAGATTCTTCAACATTGTATCAGTGCGATTGGTTCAACAGTCAAGAAAAAGGGGCAGAAAGGAGACATAAAAATTCAAGCATAGCAAACTGAAGAATATCAAGAACTATACCTTGATCAAACCCTAGAGCAGAGGGTCAGTCTACAATACCAATATCTAAACACAAGGATGGTTGATAAAGGAGACAATCTATAACAAAAAGATCTTGTAAACTACACCATATCAAAGAAGATCAATGTCCAAGAGGTAGTCCACAACTACAGTCATCCACAACAAGGGTTTGGTGTCTCTCACAAACCACATCATAGCGTGATCCCAACATTGCAATGATTGATCCTTTCAAAGCACAACTCGAGTTCCCACTCAAATAAGCAGATCATATACAACATGATTTGTATGGACAGTACTCAATAACAAATGAATGTTTTTGTTGATAACACTAAGTAATGGGTCTCTATACATCATGGCCAGCAACCTCAAGTCGATGTTTCAAGGATTAGATGTTTAAGTCAAGTATTGTGAAGGCCTGAAGATAAGCTTCATCAAGGATCCTATTCGGTGGTGGCATCAATGCATCTACCTCATCAACTGTCAACATGATCAAGGTGAAGATCTCATCTTCACATATCAAGTAAGTATCTTTTATTCTATGATCAAGTTTTGGTTTGTTGACTTTATCAGTGCAAGAAGATCTATGGGTTAGATAAGTCATCGAAAGTTCTTGCAGTAGGATTGACAAAATCCTCATGAAGGAGTGAAGTCAAGTACATCAAGGTCTCCTTCGAAGTCATGGGAACTCTTAAGGTTCTATGAAGTAAGAAAGGAAACATAAAAGGACATACTCTCTGAAATGAAGTGCAGAAGGTGCCAAGGAATGAAGAAACATCTTCATGAGATCCTAGTTACAAGATCTGGGAAAAATGATGAGAAAATAATCATCATTGATACTGATATTGATAAGCAAGGTAACAGATGTCCATGAACAAGAAGGTTACCTTGATCAACAGCCTGTGGTCTCTATGAAGAAATAGAGAAAGGCAAGTTGATAGGACACAAATAAGTTTTGATAAGTAAAGGAAGGTTGGCAAGTCAGAATAGTACTATGAAGGAGGAACTCATATCGCTAAAAGGGTGAAGGAAGCTGAAGAAATATCAGAGAAAGAGGGAATAATATATCTCCATTATGAATGAGATGGTATCCCACTCAAAATGATCCTAACAGAAGACCATACAGATATGATCATAGTAAGGAGATGCATCGTGGAATCATGAAAAACAAGAGCTAGTATGGGAATCATAAAGGATATAACTCTTGGGAATATCAGTGTACATTAAAGGAAGGGAAGAAGTCATCCAAGTCAAAGGAAGCATTTTCCAAATGGGGACATACTAGATCCTGAAGGATCTCTGATAGAAACTTTAGTAGAGGATCTCCAGGTCTGGGAAGGAATCAAATGTTTCATTAGGATTTCCAACTTATGGAAATCATGAGATAAAGGACTGATGACATGATGAAGCAAATCAAGGGAATGAAGATCCGTTCAATCAAGGAACTTTCTGAAAAATACCTTAAGGAAAATGAGGTATGTGTGATTGCATTTGTATTTGCATTTGATATTATGATATGTGGTTGCAGATAAAATGGATCAATCATGATCAAAAGGGAATAGATCTCCTCCTCTGAAATGATGCAGAAAGACATAAGTCAAACTAAATGAAATCAACATAATATGTCCTCATAATGTAGTATGAGGTAGTTGATGACCATTGAATAAATATGAGAGCTCCTTGGAATGAAGGATACGAGGATAGGAGAGATCATGAAGTATGCAATCTTGATGAAGGAAATCAACATCCAGAAGATCAGGAAGACTTGACCAGGAAATCTCTCGAAAAGATGTGAAGACTCTGATGGAAGTCTGAAAGGATGAGGACCCTTAAAAACAAATATCATTGGGATATGTGTCAACATGTATGCAAGATGATTGATACTTACAAGAAGATGTCACTGGAAGAAGGCCATCACCAAAAGGTAATATGTAATTTGTTTTTGGTATCTGACCCCTTGGAAAAGTTGTGAAGGATGTCACAACTATGTACCTTGTGATCCAGAGCAATCATTGTTGAAGGAAATTGAAGATAGATGAGCTTACAAAGGAAGCCCCAGATGTGAATTCAAAGAGGATACTTTCCGGAAAAGAAGGAATGACATGACTGTTAGAAAATATATATTACAGAGCGATGGAACACATAAAATATATTGCAGAAATATACACACAGAAAACACATAAAACAAGAGAGATATGGATATACATGGTTCACCCAATTTGGGCTACGTCCACAGAGAAATAGCAAGTCCTTCCTTTTATATTATCTAGCAAACTTAAGAGATACAACCTAGAGCAGATTTGTTGTAATTCCATCTTCGCTCTCACACAATCTTATCTCTTTTTCTCACTCAAAATACAGATCGTCATAGACGCAATACAATTCCCTCATATATAGTGAGGGGTTGCCTTCTACGGGAAAAAAAATGCTAAATTAAACATAACTTCTACCATCAGATCTCTGCCTAATAAGCGACCCAGATTGACTACGAAATTACAACATTTTACAAGGAAATTTTACATCTATTTTTAGCTTTAGGAGTGTTTCTGTGCCCCCCACCCCCGCCCGCCCCCCCCCCCCCCTCCCTCCCCACCCCCAGACCCCCCCTTGCAATTGCAATACCTCTAAATAAAGAAGATAATTAGGCTCCTCACCCAATAATCTCCCACTTGGAGACTAATTACAGCAACTCCACCACTGCTTCATTTGTTGGACAATGCCTCCACTTTGGACCTGGTTGTTTCTCATCTTCATCATCATACTTGAAGACCAATTGAAACCGAGCAATATCTCAGTTTCTCCCTGATTACAACTTTTGTTAAAATATCTGCAGGATTTTGGCTAGTCTGTATCTTTTCCAGCTCCAATTGTCCATCTTCCAACACTGACTGTATGAAATGATACTTGAGTTGTATATGTTTTGTCTTGGAATGAAATGCAGAGTTCTTTGCAAGATGTATGGTACTATGGTTGTCACTATATAACCTGCCCAACTTCTGCTTCTTACCCAATTCATTAAGAAACCTTTGTAACCAAATCATTTCTTTACTAACCTTTGAAGTAGCAACATACTCTGCTTCCGTTGTTGAGAGTGCAACAGCACTTTGCATTTTTGAAACCTAACTAACAGTTGTTCCACCTACATTAAACACATACCCTGTTGTGCTCCTCCTGTTATCTATATCACCCACCATATCTGCATCAACGTATCCTTGTAGAGAAATTATTTGCGGTACCTCTCAAATACCTGAGAATCCACCTCACCACCATCCAATGTTCTTTTCCTGGATTATTCATGTACATGCTTACAACTCCCACTGCATGTGCAATATCAGGGCTTGTGCAGGCCATGGCATACATTAAACTTCCAACTGTTGAGGCATATGGAACTTTAGACATATCAACCATTTCTTCCTGAGTATTGGGACACACCTCCTTACTTAGTTTGAAATGGATAGCCAAAGGTATACTAACTGGTTTTACATTCTGCATATTAAATCTTTTCAACATCTTTTCTATGTAGTCATCTGAGACAATGTTAATTTTCGATTCTTCTTATCTCTAGTTATTCTCATACCAAGGATTTGTTTCGCAGCACCCAAATCCTTCATTACAAATGAGTTTTCCCATTTTTTTTTTAGCACATTTATTTTCTGCATGTTAGAACCTGCAACAAGCATGTCATCTACATACAATAACAATATAATATAGCTTCCATAATTTTGCCTTTTGAGATAAACACAATGATCAGAGTGACATTTATTATAACCTTGTTCAGGCATAAACCTATCAAAATTTAGATAACACTGCCTTGGAGCTTGTTTTAAGCCATACAAGCTCTTCTTCAACCTGCACACTAGTTTCTCCTTCCCTTTTACCTCATATCCTTTTGGATGTTGCATATATATCTCTTCCTCCAAATCCCCATGGAGAAAGGTTGTCTTTACATCTAACAGATCAAGATGCAAACTTCAGCTACTACTAGACTTAGAATAGTTTGGATTGAAGTCATTTTAACAACAGGGGAAAATATCTCATCAAATTCTATACCCTTTTTCTATGCAAACCCCTTTACCACAAGTCTAGCTTTATACATTTTTCTACCTCCATTTTCTTCCTTCAACCTGTAAACCCATTTATTCTGCAATGTTGTTTTACCTACAGGAAACCTGACTAAGTCCCAAGTCTGGTTATGTGCTAAGGAATCCATCTCTTCTTTCATGGATTGCTCCCACTTCTTTTTGGTTTCTACCTACACTGCTTCTTCATAACATTATGGTTCACCAGAATCAACCAATAATACATAATATAATGAAGGAGTGTATCATTCAGGGGTTCTACTTATCCTGTTAGATCTTCTAACACCACTTCGAGGTGTTTGAGGTGCTTGTTGTTGTTGTTGTTGTTGTTTTTGATCATTATGATTTTCAAGCACTGTCACTTTTTCTATGATCTCATCAAGCATTGTGTATTCTATGTTTTCTTTTTCCTGTTTCTTTTCCTACAGCTTATCCTTATACAAAACCTTTTCATTGAATATGACATATCTGCTTCTAATAATTTTTTGTTTTTCATAATCATAAAAGAAATAACCAAAATCATTAACACCATATCCAATAAAGGTACATTTATTTTATTTTTCCTGAAGCTTTTTTCTATTTTCTTTATTAATGTGGACAAAGGCTTCAAAACCAAAAGTCTTTAAAAATGAGTATTTTACCTTTTTACTTGTTCATGCCTCCTCTGAAATACCACCATCCAAGGAACTTGAAGGCCTTCTGTTTATTAGACAAACAGCAGTATCTACAGCATCTGCCCAAAATTGTAAAGGGAATCATGCATGCAATCTCATGCACCTTGCACGCACCATGATTGTCTTGTCCATCCTTTCTGACACACCATTTTCTTGTGGTGTTCCTGGAACTGTCTTCTCTCTACGAATTCCATTCTCTGAATAGTACCTATCAAACTATTTGCTGCAATATTCACCTCCATTGTCTAATCTGAGACACTTCAACCTTTTTCCTGTCTCATTTTCAACCAAAGCTTTCCATTTCTTGAAAGTATCAAATACATCAGATTTATTTCAAATACAATAAATCTAGGTTTTGTTTTGGTTGCATCATCAATAAAAGTAACATAATAATGAGAGCCAGCTAGAGATGATGCCTGAGAAGGTCTCCATACATATGTATGCACAAGCTCTAATTTTTCACTCTTATTTTCTTTCCCAACTTTGAGGAATCTGACTCTCTTTTGTTTTCCATAAACACAATTCTCACATAATTTTAAATCAACATGCTTCAAACCTAGCAACAAATTTCTTGAGTGAAGAATCTCCATCCCCTTCTCACTCATGTGCCTGAGCCTATGATGCCACAATGTCATATCTTCTCCTGTAGAGGTTAAGGAATTAAAAAAATTACAAATACCATTGCATAAATACAATGTACCAACCTTTTCTCCTTTTGCTATTACCAGGGTTCCTTTAGTGACCTTCTAGGTTTTATTTGTAAAAATAGTCACACAGCCTTCACCTCCCAACTGCCCTGTTGAAATCAATTTTTTCTTCAGATCTGGAACATGTCTTACCTCCTTCAATAGCCATTGATTTCCATTTTGTCGTTTTATGAAAATTGTACCCATTACAATGATTTTATGGTATATCATCACCCAATCGAACCTGTCCAAAATCTCCTTGAACATAATCATGAAAATGTTTCCTATCAGGTGTGGCATGGAATGAGGCCCGTGAATCTACCACCCAGGCATCCATAATATTTTCTAATGAAAGAATCAAAGAATCTTGCAACACATCACCTGTCACATTCACTTCATGATTGTTTTCTTATTGCGTGTATCCTTATTTTTCCTTCCGAGACTTGTAGTCTTTCTTCAGTGTGTCATTTCTTCCTGCATTTCTAACACACTATCCTTGATCTGGACTTGGATATACCTTTCCTTGACTTACTTCGATATCTTGGGATCTTTCCTCTTTCCATTTTTCTTCCCCTAGTATCTGCAGTCAAAGCATTACCTGATGTCTCACCGGAGCTTTTCTATTGCATTTCCTCGATAAGGATTGCACCAACAACATCATCAAACTTTAAAGTACTAGATGCAAAGACATAGTTACTAATGGCCATAACCAAACCATTCCAAATTTCTAGCAATGAGCATAGAAATAACAGAGCCCTAACTTCATCATCAAAAGTTACCCCTACAGAACTTAACTGACTAGTAATTGTATCAAATTCATTTAAATGATTAGTAATAGATCCACCTTCTGACATCCTCATAGTAAATAAACACTTCATAAGAAATACCTTATTTGAGGCCGATGGTTTTTCATATAGTTTGGCCAATGCCGACATTAAACCCTGTGTTGTCATTTCCTTTGAAATATTAAACACTATCGATGCTGCTAGGTACAACCGTATTGTTCCAAGTTCCTTTTTGTTGAGAATATCCCATTCTGTGTCTGTCATACTCGTCGGCTTCTTTGCCTTTCTGCTCAATGGTTGGCACAGATCTTTCTGGTACAAATAATCTTCCATCTGCATCTTCCACAGCTGGTAGTTTTGGTCGTTAAATTTTTCGACCCTAAACCTACCATCTTCCGCCATTTCTCCTACTCAAACCAGGAACCCTTCTCTCCTGCAAGTTTATTAGTCAAATAGGCCTTCAGCTCTATACCAGTTGTTAGAAAATTATATATTACAGATAAATGGAACACATAAAATATATTGCAGAAATATAAACCCAAAATACACATAAAAAAAGACAGACACAGATATATGTAGTTCACCCAATTTGGACTACGTCCACGGAGAAACAGCTAGTCCTTCATTTTATATTATCTAGCAAACTGAAGAGATACAACCTACAGCATATCCACTGTAATTCCCTCTTTACTCTCACAAAATATCCTCTCTTTTTTGAGTATGGGGGTTTACGCAGGCATTATATTAGATATCATTTTGGGATTCAACTGCGTTAGGTAAGTCATTCACGTATGACCATTTCCATGAGAGGTAGTCGTCACTGACTAATTTCTCATGATTTTTTGAATAGTTCACTTACCACTCATTGCATCGGGTGATGCTCACAGGGGTGAAGAAGTGGGATTGAAACTAGTGAAATGTGGATCTGTGATTGCGCGCTTGAGCCAGAGGAGATCTGGGATGGGTGACCTCCTGGGAAGTCCTGGTTACCGGGTGCAAGCCCCGGAAGTGATGATTGATACTATGTGATTCGTTCTCCACATTTCACTAGTTTCAATCCCACTTCTTCACCCCTGTGAGCATCACCCGATGCAATGAGTGCTAAGTGAACTATTCAAAAAATCATGAGAAATTAGTCAGTGACGACTACCTCTCATGGAAATGGTCATACGTGAATGACTTACCTAACGCAGTTGAATCCCAAAATGATATCCTCTCTTTTTCTCACTCAGAATACAGATCTTCATAGATGCAACACAATTCCCTCGTGTATAGTGAGGGGTTGCCTTCTACGGAAAAAAAACCTTATTTTACAAGGAAATTTTACATCTATTTTTAGCTTCAGGGGCACAATCGCACCCCCAAGAATCCGCCCCCCCCCCCTGTAGCGCAAATATTATGGCTAGTGTTGCTGCCACATTACGAACTGGGGTCCAATGCAGTGATACCTCTGAAAAAAGAATATAATCAAGCTCCACCCAACAATGACGGAGCAAAGTAATGGATGGATGACCCTACATGTGAATAAATTGATGACATCAAAGTCTTGAATCATTAGTCAACTAGAAGACCCTATAAATCATTGATGATAGATTCCCTAGGTAAGAGGGAGCTCTGAGAAGTTCCTATGAGCAAAGGAACTCGAGCAAGCTTCTAAGTAAAGAGAAACTTGGAACTCATCCTTGGTTAAGAGTGAGAGTTAGACATGACATTCTTGTCTTTAGTTTGGAAGAAAGAATGGATGATTGTGTAATCATCTAGCATCCGACACTCTTTGAGGATGTGGTAGGGCATCCAAGACAAGAGTGGGCAAGAGGACCGATATTCTTGAGGGCTGGGAACCCAAGATGAGAATAGTCCTAGTAGGCATACTCGGAGAACACCCGGGTGGGTATGACCCTAAGAGAGACAATGCTGATGCCTATATATTAATCATTGATCTCATCAACATTGTATGCTTTGATATAAGTGAGAGATAGAGCTGCTAGTCAAGGCCTTGCTAAATGGAAACAATGTTGGTTGAAATGATGCTATAACAGATGGATTGCAAATCTGATTATTCTTATGAGAAATTCTTCAGATTGAGAATGACCAAGTACCATTATGAATACCTCCTTCGTTAAGAGGGGTCATTGAAGAAAGTGTAACTAGGTTCGGTCTTCATAGTGACATGATCTTTTTGTTTAATGTAATAAAAAGAAATAGATTATTTTTGTAATCTTGCTACATGGGTTTCATGAGCAAGAAATGTCTCTAGGTAAAAGACTTCTTCTTGATGTCTTTAGGATTTTGTTTATATGTTAAAGAGTCATGTCATGAATGGGGAATTTCTTTAAGAGCCTATGTAGAATTTATTGGTGTCAAACCAGCCCTCCAAGACCAAGAGCAAGCTCACTGAAATAGGCAAGAAAAACAACAAAGGAATATGATGTCAGCTCCAAACTAAATTAAAATAAATAAATATATGTCATGTCAACTTGAAGAAAGGGTCACGTCAGTTCAGAAGTTGATGTCATCTTGCATATATGGATGACCACTATAAATACCCATGAATGGACAGTACAATCACACAAGAAAGAATTCAAATACCTCTAAAATTTTTCGAATTTCAAGGCAAGTTGCAGTAGGGTTTGACTACACCTTGTTTGGGTTCTAGGTGTAGTCACAACCTCAATACATGGAGCAATAAATCAACCATGTATGGTGTCACCGCAGTGAGTTAAAAGACTTGGCATAGATGTATTCTAAAGGAAGTATCCTCTGATGAAGAAAGCATAGAATAATGTATGTGATATGGGCACATCTACATCGGATATATGAGGCATAAATAACTTCAGATAAGGATGCATTGAATGAATCATCCTCGACTTGTCATGACTCAATAAAGATCACATTGGTAGCAACATTACAGTGATGTAGATCTATGCTAATTCAATAAGTATACGTGATAATAGAAACCCTCGACATACTTGTAGTAGTCTTGATGTGCTATAAGAGAAGTGACTAGTGCTATGATCACAACAGCTATAAATGTTGACCTTATAGATCAGTGGCCTCAGTCTCGGTTGGATGAATAAGATCTTGGACGAAGGGACTGTGTTGATGGATCTCACACAGCAGTCCTAGTATATAGATCTCAATGACATACATCTTGTACAGCAGTGACTTGGAGTATTAGATGATGTTCCAATATGCAGTGATGAAAGAAATAGTGATCACCTCAATGAAGAGTGTCAGTCTCATAAAAGGTAAGAGACAAGGATCATAATTTTACAGTATAGTAAGTTATGATCTCTAGGTAGATAGATCATCTTAGCCTCAAGGAACAGTCATGGTGCATAATGCTCTTATCAAAGCAGTGAAAAAGTTCTTGAATATGCAATAGTAATCTCAGAGTTGTAGCAAGATGATGATCTCAATAGTTTTCAAACAAGTGGATTGATGTCTTGGTCTTGGAGAGGCAGAGTGTGTCAAGGGTCATGGTCTTGGTATTCATCAATGGAATCTTTATAAGAATAATTTACGCATGGGTTTCCTCTCGAAGAGGGAGAGGTTTTGGCCCTGTTAGATAGCTAAACATTTTTGTTCTTGCCTCTTTTGTTTTTTATAGTAGTTTGATGAAGATAACACTTACACACTAATAATGTAGTAAATATCAAGCTAAGATAAATTGTATAAAAACATCACAAATTGTTACCATGTATCGGAGAATCACCCTAATTATGCATGCCCTAGATTCTTCAACGGAAAGGAACTTCTATACCTACTCGCTTATCAGTCTTCACTAAAAGGGACTACCTCCCTTACTTGTTTATCGGTATTTTCTAAAAGGGAATATTGCCCTTGCTCATTTATCAACCTCTACTGAAAGGGACTCTTGCTTCTGAAACACAAGCAACCACTTTTTGGACCTATTGTTTCATCTTTCATTCATTTTCAAACTAGAACCAATAGACTACTTTCCTTCATAAACAATTAATTTTCTCAACTTCAACTGCTCACCAAAAACAACATACAAACACCTTCAACAATCTCTGATTACTGAACAAAAAACCAAAACCACCCGATCAATTCACCAAACATACACACCAAAAATATCAATTCTTACATCAAAACACCAATATTGGTCTCTGATTCACCTTTGATGCATACCAACACTATGCATCTCGTTGCACCAACAACCTTCCAACAGGTTGCTCAAATTATGGTTATAAAGCATTTTTCCTGCTAGAATTAGGTTCTTTTCCTTTTACATAAGTTCAGATCTTCCTCCATGCATAAATTTGATATTTGTATTTATTTTGCTTTAGATAACTCTTATTCATTTCATCTGCATGTCTTCAAAAACTTCTCTGTTGTTCTAATAATAATCACTAATTTTAATTGCTCAAACTTCTTGTTTTGTGAGAGTTTAACTGTAGTTTTAACTTTCTCTTCTATTGCACTTTTATCTTTGCATGAATCTCTTATTTTTTCCTTTGTCCTATTCAAAATATGTCTTCTAATTCTACTCTCCAATTTATCATTCACCAGTCTATTGTTCTGAGCTCAATCTATGAGTTTTTTCTGCTAACTTTGCTTATTCTGGAATTTTACAAATTTTAGCTAAGATTTTCTATAGTTAGTGGGCTCTAATTTTGGCTTAACTACCAATTCTTCCTTTTATTCTATCCATGCCACAAATCTGCCTACTAATCCCCTGTGTGTTATCCCTTATTCCCATGATAACATAGGTCGTGACCTTGGCCTTAGTCCCTTGAGCACTTAACTATGGGCCCTTGGCATTTTAAGCCCTGAGGGCTTATCTTTCTTCATGCCCTCAGTCTTCTTGTCACATGAGACCAAGTTCTAGTTCTTTTCTCCCGACACCTTTACCCTGATGCTCCTCTATTTCACCTTCAAAACACCTTTGTGATAACCTTTGCAATATTATGTGTCGTGTGGTGCCACTTGCTTGCTTTTTCATTAGTCATCGCTTCATAGCTATCCATGCCAACATGTCCCGCACCTTGTCATTCCACTAGTTCCATTATGCGCACTCTAAAAATATTCAAGGGATTATCTACAGGGATGATGTGTCTCAGTGGGGTCCCCATACTGCACCTGTGAACAAATAATTTTCCATTATAGGTTGAGTTGGGTCTGACACTTGCTGTGTCAATCGAATGCCTAATCCACCTGTTGGTTTTTCCTCTGTGCACTTCAAAACCTTCAAGGACCAGGCCATAGGGATGAAATCATGTTGATTTCACGTGCCACATGGTGCCACCTGAATGGTGACACGTTTCACCTGAAAATGGCCCACTCAGATACCTAAAAACATTGAATCTGCATGCCATGTGTCCACCTATTATTGGCCCAGTGCTGAAATAATTTGTAATGAATAATATGCTACCACATAGCCCACCTATTTTATCCTAACATTCAGCTTCCCTATGTGCTATTTTAACCTCCGAGATCGGCTCTATAAGATGAGCTATCACTGGGCCCTACCTTTGGCCAATAAAACTGCTTTGTACTACTGCATTGTCTGCCACATCTACATGGCCATATTTTTAGCTGCTCACAAAAACCACTTTTGGCCTTGCGCACCACCCTATATGCTATTTTTCGTTTTGAGAGGGGGGGAGTGCAATCAACCTCTATCATCAATATAAAAATTGATGGTTTGGAAAAACTGCCCATTATGCAACCCCCATAGTACCTACTAACTCTCGAAGGCGCTCAACCCCACACACTTCCGTCGATGTGTCAATGGAGACTCATGCAATTTGATCCAACAACTGACATGCCCAACTTTTAACCACACACCTCCACCAAGTATTCTACTAGGTTTGGCCAACCACAAAATTTAAACTACTCCAAAGCACTTTTTCCAAACTTGACTTTGCAAATTGACTTTTGAGGTCCCTAACTTTGACTTGTCATATATGTTGATCCATGAAGCCATTTTATAACTTCAACATACCATTGGAAAGCTCTTTCAGAGCTCTATCCATCTGAGTGTGTTCCAATAGCAATTGAGATGATATTATAAGTTGGAAATAGCTCCAAATATCTTGCACCTTCACCACTTATATCCAACACTATTGTTCATCGATATGAGCTTTGCAACACCTTATGTCATCCTTTTTCCATCCTAGGCCATGATTTTCCATTTCCATCAATGAAAACATCATTAATGTTTTTCCTTTTCCATCAATGGAAACTTCATTAATTTTTTTCCTTTTCCATCAATGACAACACATTTCCAACAATCTCCCCCTTTCGCATTGATGGCAACACCATAATCAAACAAAACAACACCATAAAGAAACAACCAAAGAGAAGTGTACTATTTATCTTCTTTGTCTCTTCATATTTGTGGATGCTTCTTCCCCTATGATTTATTTGAGGTCCTTCTCCCCCTTTGTATGACGTTATTTTCCTTCTCTTGTTTGATCATCAATAATTCTCCCTCTTTGACATTAATGGAAAAGATACTAACATGTTCCCACTGTCAACAATCTCCCTTTGTCTTTTTGATCTTGTGGACTTGTTAACTGCTTCTTATGTTGAAAACCGCAGGTACCTCTGATCTGATCCAAGCAACTTCCTCTCTATCCAATGAATAAGATTGAGTTGAAAGGAGAGGATTACTTACTCCCAATATTTGTCTCAAGTAGTTAAGAGGGTTCTCTTGCTAAAACAACACATGCTTGTACAACTGACCCATGATGAAAAATAATGCCTACTAGTCTAAGTCTTAGCTAGTCTTACATTCATAATAGTGCCTCTTCCTGGACACATACACCTTACCTTTAGAAATAATAACAACCTATGCTACGAATGATTGACACCATCAACTTGTTAACTGATGAAAAATAAAGTACAGCACTTAGAAGTGATTATATGACAAACATAGAGGGACTCTCACCAATGCATGCCTAGACCAACATCTCGACTTTTACTTCACCTAGAAGACTTGTAATGACAGAAGACCCACCATGATATATATGAATCATCATGAACATTAGCAACATTTAAATAAGGACTCTTTCTCCAATACTTGGATTGACAATCTCATTACTAACAATATGAATGCCACACTCTAACAATAGCTAATTAATTGATAATACCTTTCAGATCAATGATATTAGTTATTGAATTGATGCCATTGATTCCAATTTCTAAGCACTTGATAATTGAATGTTCTCCTCGTGTTATCATGCTCTTTTCACCACAAATTTGATGTCTAATACCAATCAGTAAAACCATTCACCATATCTGCAACACAACTCTATGCTCATTCACAAAACATTAACATGAAGAAAACACCATTAGCCTTTGTGTTCCATGGTTGTCCTTAAGTAGAAAACATCTAATACCAATTGATGATACTAATTGTTAATGGAAGAAATGGATACTTGAATCTCAACTTGAGTATACTCCCCTTGTGGCTATGCTCCCTCTTGGCATTCAGAATCTATAAAATAATTATACCAGAAAGGGAATCATTGATAGTGAACACAACCCTATTATTTCATCACCATCTCTACATACTCAACCTAACAATTTGATTTGGAAACAAATCAACCAAAATAACACAATACTCAGCAACTCTAGTCTTCTTCAACAATTTCATAAACTTACGAAAAATAAAAAATAAAAATGGCATACTTCCCTTATCCTCCAAATGCATTTCTTGGCACGTTCCTTTCTTCTCCTTGAATTTGTCCTCTCTGAATTCTCTTGAAGCCAACCTCTTCTTTTCAATCAAGAGAAACAATGGATCTACTCTGCCTGAGTCGATTATCTACCTTTTTCTTCCACACATGGGTATGCTGGTTTTTTTCTTGGTTAACACCATGAGATGACTTCTTGCACTAGTTTTCATAATTAGGTGACTTATTTCCATTTTCTGAGCATACAAATCATTGATCATTAATATTTTTAGAACCAGTTAAATCCAATCTACATTTTACCTCTTTCACTTCCTTCTCATTGTTTGTAATTTCTTTCTTCCAGTACTGCATTAAAGAACTCCTTGGGTTTCTGTAGCTTATTTTTTCTGATTGGAGTCTAGTCTATTGTATATTATATGTGATACATCCACCAAAATAATTTTAGACTCTAATATGCTAATCTTCTACTGATAATATTCAAATCCAAACACCGGGCTTTGCTGCCTCAACACACCATATGAATTGCCTCTATTTTGATTGTTGAAATGACTCCTACATAGTTGTCCTTGCTAGATCTCAACATAATCCATGCCTATGTATATAATGTTCTAGAAAGGAGGTGAACTCTTTCCAAATTTTCATGTGGTTGTTTTGTGCCCATAATTCTTACACATGTGGCATTCAACTTTATTCAAGAAGAGGGAAAATAAATTATTCTTCTTACCAAAGCTTTTGCTTGTCTAATTTATTAGACTGATATTTTCTCTCTTGTTTCTATTGGGCCACTAAAAATATTGTCTTTATGCTTAGTTGTTTGAATTTCTCATAGAAATTCATGGTTCTGGCTTAAATGGTATGTTCCACCTTTGTTCTTGCACCTTATTTTTCTTCTCTTGACACTTGAAGGAAAAGTGTCATTGTTACTACAATAAAAATATATGATGGGTTGCATAACTTTTTATTGATTCCTGGAAGTACTTCTATCTCCTTGCGGTTGCACTATTTTCTCTACCATGCAGTGTTGTCGGGTCTTCCTTTAACTAAGTTGGTGGGTCCCTTTAATGTTGTTTCTTATTCACTATCATCTTCTAATATTATCTCGACCTAAGAGGAACAATAGTTGGTCTAAATCTCTTCAAAAGCTTCAAAATTATTTGCATGCTTCTGAAATTTCATCAACTGCTCATTTAATGTTATATTCTCTATTTCCAATGCTAGATTGATGGCTCTGAGTTTTTTTATATCCTCAAGAGCTAATATAAGCTCCATTTTCAAATAGATATTTTCTTCAGTATATTCCAAATCAATAGAGAAGCCACTAGATCCACTAGTAGTGCCAATTTCACTCACATCTTGTTCAATAGTTTGTTCCCTTGATGACTCTGGGGATTATTCTATTGACACACGAGATGTCATTTCTTCCTATTTACTAGAGGTGGACACATTGTTTTATTGACCAATTTCTAGATTTTTATTTCTATTAAATTAATTCCTTCTTAACTACAGCGTCATGAGAAACTCTCACTATCACCAGCACTCTCAGTTGAACAATTTGAAGATAAATGGCCTATAGTTCTATAATAACAACAGAAAAACAAATTACTTGTGGATTAAATCCCTTCTAAACCCTTTGATTCATAATGTTAGGTCCCTATACTACTAGCGTATCCCCTTATTTTTACTGTCGGTGTAGCCCCCTTATTTTTATTGTTGTACTGACGTAGTCCCCATATTGTTATTATTGTGCCCCATAGAAGCCCACTATTGTTATTGTTGTGACCTTATATTATTATTTTTATGTAGTCTTCAATTATATTGTGACCCCTTAGACTCCTATATATAGAAAGGAGGTCTTGCCATTTGTATCATCTAATAATTATTCATTTATGTAATGTAAAGGAGGTTGCACCCTCGAAGAGGCTAATTTTTAAGTTGTTGATCTATATTTTCTTCTATTTTGTGAGTTGGTTGCATATCATTTGGGATCACAACTTTGGATTCTAGGGTTTCACCGCTGCAAACAGGTCATCGTGGAATGTTCATTATAACTTGTTTTCTATGAAGGTTTAGAGGTTGAAATTTTTACCACGAGGAGTCGAAATCCTGATGAACTTTTTGTAACAATTTCATATCTTGGTTCGTTACAATTTCGGATATATGATCCAAATAAGTTAGGATTTTTGCATGCTCCAGAATTTCGTCTCGAATAGGTGACGTTGGGAAAAGCATCATATCTTCCTCTAAGTGCATCGGATTTGAATTTCGTAAAAGGTGGAGAAAATTTCACAGACTTTAGTATCTTATATATTTTTTTCAGGGCCAAGGGTAGAAACAGTGACACGTGGAACTCTGTACAAGTTTTTTCTATTGAACCAATCCATAATCAGGCCATCGTAGGAGATTGGACATGAAGTTATATTGAATTATCCAAATTTGGTCTGACTTGTGGGATTGGAAAGAAGACTCGGAGTGTTACCCCAAGACCGAATTTAAGACTTTGGAGATATTAATATATAGATATACAACATATTCAATATCGAGATCATACAAAGCAAGAAAAAGGTGTGTACTTGTTTTAAAATTTGCAAAAGTTTTGTTTGAAGTGATTCGAGGGGCATAGTGAAGCATAAACATCATTGTTTGATTCCAAAATGACTAGAAGGAATAAAATGGAAACACCTAGTAAGAAACTATAAATCTCTACTATGACGCATAAAGAAGAGGAAGAAATGTAACATGATATATCAAAATTACGAGACCAAGTGAAACAAATTTCTCTCTCACAAAGAGTAACCAAAAATGAAATGGAAGCTAAGATGGTTAGGTTGAAGAATGGTTTAAAATCAGAGATGGAAGGTTTGAAGGATGGATTAAAAGTAGATATGGAAGGTTTGAAGGATGGTGTAATAGCATACATGGAAGGTTTGACAAAGTTGCTACAATAAATTCTTCCTAATAGAGAAAAGATATTAGATGAAACTCATTATGAGAACAAAAGAAATGTTAATCATGATTTCATAGACTCTAACGTTGGATTGAAGGCCCAACATATTCCAGAGATCAATATGAGGAAGTTTAATGGCAAGGATCCGATAACATGGATATTACAGATGGAGCAATATTTTGATCTCCATAATGTGCAACACACACAAAAGGTACGCATTGAAACTTTATATTTAGAACCCAATTAGTTTGTATGGTATCGATGGATTTTTTCTCGTAAACCATTTGTCACTTGGTCAATTTTTATGGAGGAAATGAGAGAACATTAGGATGATAAAAAGAGAAACACCTTCTTTATCCAATTGATAAATCTCAAACAAAAGTGTTCAATGGCAGAGCACATTGAAGACTTCCAAAAATTGAATATAAGGGTAAATGATATTCCAGTGGAACATGGGATTGATGTCTTCATAGGGACTTTAAAGGATAACATCCAACATGAGGTTCACCTTTGGGAAACTTATTCACTGGTGAAGGCATTCAGGGTGGCAAGAAAAGTTGAAAGTAAAATTATGGCAACAAGGAAGTCTACCACTCATAACTATAAAGATGGAAGTGTTGTTGCTCCTAACCTTCCACAACCTACAAGGTTGACACCACAACAATTGGAAGAAAAAAAAAGAAAAAAGGATTTGCTACACTTGTGATATAAAATACACTAAAGGTCATAAGTGTGTCAAGAAGAAATTATTTTACATAAATTGTGAAGAGGAGGAAGAAAAGAAACAAAAATGTCAAAATAAGAGTATTTAAACCAGGAATCAACCCTAGAGAAAGAATAAATCAATCTGAACATATCTTGTAATGTATCGGTAGGAGTTACCACTCCTCATACTCTTAAGATAGAAGGACATATCAAGAAGAAAAAGGTAATAGTGCTAATTGATTCGGGTAGTACCCATAATCTTATTCATTGTAAGATAAACAAGGAATTGAATTTATTCCTATATCCAGCACAAGAATCTCAAGTGATAGTTGCAAATGAAGGAAATATAAATTTCCTTGGAAAGTTCCATAATATCAAGCTAACCATCGGGGAATATATATTGAATATTCCAATGCTTTCCATTCGAATGGGTGGTTTTGATGTTGTAATAGGAGTCCAATGGTTACAATCTTTGGGTACAATATCTTTTAATTTTCAAGAACTTTTATTGATTTTTTTTCTTTGGGAAGGAAAGGAAGTTGAATTAAGGGGTATGACAAGGAAACAAAGAAATATAATCAACTCTAATGGAATTACAGAGCTTCTAAATAAAAAACAATGGGGTGTAATTGCACAATTATGCTCACTATAGATTCAAAGATCAAAATCATCTATTTCTCCAGATATCCAAAAAGTATTGGACAATCATTCCAATGTATTTGAGACTCCCAATGGCCTCCCACCTATTCATGATCATGATCGTGCTATTGATTTTATTCCAAGAAGTGTTCCTCCAAACATCAAGCCTTACAAATACCCCTATGATCAAAAGAGTGAAATTGAACGTATGGTTGCAGAAATGCTAGAGATCGGTATAATTCAACCTACTCAATTTTCTTTCTCTACCCCAATAGTATTGATGCGTAAGAAGGATGGATCATGGAACATGTGTCCAGATTATAGGGAGCTCAACAAGCTCAGTATTAAAGATAAATTTTTCATTCCTGTCATTGATGAATTGTTGCATGAATTATATAAAGAAATTTACTTCACCAAGTTGGATCTTCATTCAAGATATCATCAAATTAGAATGAAGACTGAAGACATTCTAAAAACAACATTTATAACTCATGGGGTTCATTACGAATTTTTGGTCATTCATTTTGGCCTTACCAATGCACTTTCTACATTTCAAGGTTTGATGAATTCCATTTTAGAACCCTTCTTTAGAAAATTTGTGTTAGTATTTTTTTATGATATACTAATCTACAACAAGTCTTGGAAGGATCATGTTCAACATGTTTAAAAGGTGCTCAAACTATTGGAGGAGGAACAATTATATGAAAAACCTCAAAATGTTTCTTTTGAGTATAGGAAGTGAAATATCTACGTCATATTGTATCTCATGAGGTTGTTAAGGTAGACCCTAGAAAATTAAAGCCATTAAGGAATGGAAAATCCCCACAACCATAAAGCATCTTCAAAGATCTATTAGATTGATGGGTTATTATCACAAGTTTATTAAGAAGTATGGGAGAATAACAGCACCTCTAACAACATCACTGAAGAAAGATGCACTTTCTTGGACTCCAGAAGCAACTACAGCCTTTGAACATCTTAAAGAGGCAATGTGGCAAGAACCAATCTTAGCTACGCCAAACTTCACAAAAACATTTATTGTGGAATGTGATGCCTCAGAAAATGGAATTGGTGTTGTTTTAATGCAACAAGGAGGACCCATTGCTTTTGAAATTTGTCCAATCAAAGGAAAGTATTTACACAAACCTGTTTATGACAAGGAAATGTTGGCAATACTACATGCACTAAAGAAATGGCGACCTTACCTAATGGGAAGACACTTCAAAGTAAAAACAGATCATGATAGTATTAAATAATTTTTGAAACAAAGATTATCTTCAGAAGAGTAGCAGAAATGGGTCACAAAGTAACTTTGAAATCATCTACCAAAAAGGGAAGAAAATTGTGATTGCAGATGCACTCTCAAGAAAGGATGAGAATGTGGAAGGATTGCTTTGTGCCATTTCTATTATCCAACCAGATTAGATAACCAAAGCAAAGGATGAATGGAAGAATGAGAAAGAAGTGTCGATGCTCATTCAAAAATTGCAGCAAGATCTCAGTATATCTAATACATTTAGCTAGAAAAATGATTAGTAATGGTACAAATATCGCTTATATATTTGTAAGAATTCTCAACAAAAACAAAATATTTTTTTGGAATTGCACACCTCCCCCTTATGAGGGCACACGGGATTTTTAAAAACTTACCATAAGGTCATGAAGGAATTCTTTTGGGAGGGCCTTAAATCTGATATTCAAAGGTTTGTGGCAGAATTTTTGGTTTGCCAACAAAATAAATTTGAGAAAATTAAGACCTCACGCCTCTTACAACCTTTAGCCATTCCAAGTCAACGTTGGGAGGAGGTTTCAAAGGATTTTATCATACGTTTACAAGTCCAAAGGAAAGAGTGTAATCATGGTGGTAGTTGATAGACTTACAAAGTATGAACATTTTTGTGCATTATCGCATCCATTTAAATCCAATACAGTTTCTACTACATTTATGGAAATAACTCAAAAGCTACATGAAAACCCAAATATTATTGTAACTAACAAAAATCACATTTTCAATGGAAATTTTT
Organism: Pinus taeda; assembly: GCA_000404065.3. Classification (NCBI taxonomy): domain Eukaryota; kingdom Viridiplantae; phylum Streptophyta; class Pinopsida; order Pinales; family Pinaceae; genus Pinus; species Pinus taeda. The sequence continues at coordinate 2,069 of APFE030397244.1, read as the reverse complement.
AGATCGAATTATTTTCTTATGTAGGTACTCAATTAGATCATAGCTCATCTTATCATCCTCAATCTGATGGGAAAACTGAGATAGTGAACAAATGTTTGGAAAGATATTTTTGTTGCTTTGTATTTGATAAACAAACACAATGGGTCAAGTGGTTACCTTTGGCTAAATGGTGGCATAACACTTCCTTCCATACTATAGCAAAAATGACCACATTTATGGCACTTTATGGATATCATCCACCATCCATCACATCATATTTAAGAGAAAATTCAGTAGTGGAAGATCACATCGATCATCAACAACAAGATATCCAACTCTTAAAGGATAACCTCACTTTAGCGTAGAATCGAATGAAACAACAAGTAGATCAGCATCGAAGCAAAAGAGTTTTGATGTAGGCGACTACATATTTTTACAGCTATAACCATACAAACAATTGTTCCTCAAGCAAGCTAATAAGGATAATAAATTATCACCAAAGTACTATGGTATGCTTATAAGGTGTTGCAAAAAATTGGTACTATGGCATACAAATTGGAGGTTCCTACATCTTCCTGAGTGCACCCTATTTTCCATGTTTCATGATTAAAGATGGTTATAAATGATAATCTCCCAGTTTAAACAATATTTCCAGAACTTGATGAGGAAAGAAAAATCATATTAGAACCTAAAGCAGTCATGGAAACAAGAACCTAACAGCTACGAAATCAATCAATTTCAGAGTATCTCATCAAGTGGAAGAAATTACCCATTGAATATTCCACATGGGAGGATGTGAATTTTATATAGAAGCATCCATAACTACTCAAGCATTGAGGACAACACTTTTTTAAAGGAGAGGTGTTTGTTAGGTCCCTATACTACTAGTGTATCCGCTTATTGTTATTCTTAGTGCATCCCCCTTATTTTTATTGGTGTACCCATGTAGTCCTCATAATGGTATTATTGTGCCCCATAGAAGCCCACTATTGTTATTGGTGTGCCCTTACATTATTATTTTTATGTAGGATATGATTATATTATGACCCCTTAGACTCCTATATATAGAAAGGAGGTCTTGTCATTTGTATCATCCAAGAATTATTCATTTATGTAATGTAAAGGAGTTTTCCCCCTCAAAGAGGCTAATTGTTAAGTCATTGATCTATCTTTTCTTCTATTTTATGATCTGGTTGCATAACACTTCTTCGTTACAACTTAATGAGCAACTCTCATTATCACCAGTACTTGCAATTGAGCAATTTGAAGATAAATGACCTATAGTTCTATAATAAAAACATAAAAACAACTTACTTGTAGATTAAATCTCCTCTAAATCCTCTAATTCATAATTTGAAATGCTCTCTGACTATTTGACTGCTTCATCATTCAGGGAAAGCCTCTTGACACCACATGAAGCTTGTATATCTATATCATAGATGGACTGTAACTCATGCCATATCTCTTTGGCAGTCTCAAAACAAAATATTTTTCAATATCTAACTTGGACAACCTCTCATGATTTCCTCCCTGGCTTGTTTATCAAACTTATCATTTATTGCTCCATTCTCCATAGATAGCCATACATGCAAATCAAGTGATTGTAGTAGACTCTCATCCTTACCTTCTAAATTGTATAATTTGATCCATTCAAAAATGGAACTCTATCTTAGCTAATCCAATATTGGTTCTCCATGATCATGATCTTCCTTCTAATTGTTAAACTAATCGTGAAGGAGCCTTGCTCTTATGTAACCAATTATTGGAAACAGTGGAAACCATGACACTATTGAGAGGGGTGTGAACCAGTAGTGTGACCAAATTATACAATTCTTCACAAATTATACTTTTCAATCACTTTAGCAATTACTCATGAATCAACAACACAACTTAATCATATAAAACATAACATTATAATCATCATCAAAAATATGAGAAACATATACACAAGACACCAATCTTATTTTTATTACTATATGCTTCAACTAGATTACAACATTTCCACACAATCCACTACTTGTAGTTTTATTAGTTGTTGCTAAAAGGAAATTTTATCCCTACTCGTTTGCCAGTCTTCACTGAAAGGGTCT
>APFE030397239.1:110820-133394 GCA_000404065.3 Pinus taeda | reverse complement strand
ATGACAGAAAGAGCACAAGTGGTGGTGCATTCTTTATGGGTTCCAGATTAGTATCTTGGTTCAGCAAGAAACGAAGTTCGATTTCTTTATCTACAGATGAAGTGGAATATGTGGCAGCTGCATCTTGTTGTACTCAACTCCTTTGGATGATGCAAACCTTGCAGGATTTTCAGATCACTTGTACACCACCTATCTCCATCTTATGTGATAATACAACTGCAATCATCATTTCAAAGAACCTAGTCATGCATTCAAAGACCAAGCACATACCGATCAAGTATCACTTTCTCCGTGAAAAAGTGTTAGAACAAAAGGTCAAATTGGAGTATGTTCCTTCTAAGGAACAAGTTGCTTATATTCTCACCAAACCACTGCCCAGGGAAACTTTTGAATATGTCAAACAGAAGCTAGGGGTAGTTGATGCATCATCTTGCTGTTAAATCTTGTCAGTTTCAGAGAAAAATGGGTGTACGTGTGTTTCCTAAGGAGGATCCGCATACATACATCGGTTTGGGCAGAGAAAGTAGCGTATATGGAGGCTTGATGGATATCAAAAGGGACAGGCTCTGGTTGAAAATTGTCTGATATGGGTCTACAAGAGACCATCTGGCACTGGTTCAGGGGGAGAAGATAAACTTCTAATGATGCATTGTTGGCATTGTCTTAGAAGCTTTTGGTTCTAGTTCATAGTTGTTTTTGGTGGAACAATTGCAGAGGGAGAATGGAAGGAAATCATGGTTGTTGATCTGAAATGATGATTGACAGATGCTGCTGCTATCAGTTATTGGTGACATTCATAAGTCTTTCTCTACATATTTCGTCTCTATTTCATGTATATTTTTTATGGTGTCAAGGTCATGTAATGGCCTATTTTGGTTTCACCACTATGCCTGGGATGAAGATGAAATGTACTTGGTTTTCATATATAATTTTCTGATGTATCCCCATGTGATTGGGTGAAGGATGTATGTATTGAGTCTTTTCATGATAGGAAGGTCTTTTATGATGTATATGTCATGGTTCGTCTTGAAGAACATCTTTTGCAGATCTTGCCTACAGTCAAGGGCAAGGCAGAGCTTTCAGCATGTACTTAGGGGGAGCACAACCCTTTGCCCTTGATGACAAAGGGGGAGAATGAAAGAGGATCTTGGCTTGGTGTTTCCATCAAGTCCAAAGGGGGATATTGTTGGCATTATGGCATAGGTTTGATGCTATCGATCTGGTGTTGTCCTTGATGGCAACTCAAATTGGTGCCAGATCTTAGTTCAAGCACTCAGAAAGAAGAAAAAGACATATACGCAGGTTCATCTAGCCGAATACGAGTATACACGCGGGTTTGATAATCTGAAGTAGTGTATATCATTTGTTTTTGAAAAATGAATATTTGTCTTGATAATACTGATTCACCCACCCTCTCGGTATTATTTCCAACACATTTGGCCTCAAACCAACCATCAGACTGTGAATAGTGACTTTAATGGTCACTTTCTGGTAGACCTACGAGCTAGTGCAACTATCTTCGGCTGTTGAGGACCCTGTGAAACTCCGCTGCTTCGCACAGTCCTGAAATCGCGCAGCTCCCAGGCAGTGTAGTTTATAGTCCCACACCTCCTTTCAGCTGCCTTGAGTGCTAAGACTGTGCTTCTATTGGCTAGTCAGATGGTCGGGCCACCTGTGTATGGCTTCAAACAATTCCTATTCACTTTTCCTAGGAAGGGATCTCCATTCAATTTAACCAAGTGGATCATGCCACTCTCGATAATCTCCTTAATAACATATGGCCCCAGCCAATGCATTCCAATTTTTCCTAGAAATGTATCAAACTTACTCTCATACAACAACACCAAGGCATTCACGTTAAAGGTTCACAACTTAATATGTCGATCGTGTCATGCCTTTTCATGCTACTTTTGGACCTGCTAGTGAAATCCAGCCAAAAATCTCTCTTCTTCTAGCTCATCCAACTATGTGAGCCTCTCTTCCAAGGCTTTGCGATTTTTCATGCCTGTGAGCACTGTTATGTGTAGACTAGGCACGATGTATTCCATAAGCATCACTGCTTCAAGCCCATATACCAGCCTAAATGGTGTCTGTCCCGTCAACTTCTTGCACATTGTCTGATAAGCCCACAATACTGTAGGTATGCATAGGTCCCAATCATTTCACTGAGTATTGCATACCTTGGTCAACGCATTTTCAAGAACTTTATTGAACACCTCCACTGTCCCGTTAGTGTGTGGATGATAAGGTGTGTTGTTCTGGTAATACACCTGGAATTCCCCTGTTAGTGCATTGATTGTCTCATTTAGGAAGTGCATACCACAATCGCTCATCAAGATCTTTGGACATCCAAATCACGTTAGTACATGTTCAAATAGAAATTTCATGGTGGTCATGTCTGTGCAATCCTTCACCAACTGTGCTTCTGCCCAATGAGTCGAATACTTTGTTGCAATGATAATGTTACTCGCGCCTGCCTTTCCTTGGGGCTGAATAGGTCCTAAAAAAATCTATTTCCCATTTTTCGAAAGGTTGCAATGTCATTTCAATTGTATCAATCTCTAGTTTGATTTCAATTGTATCAATCTCTAGAGGAATGAGTTATTGCTATTGTTTCCTTGATTGATGTCTGCTGAGTGAATAGTTTGATTTTAGAGCATTTGAGTTTATGTTGTTGTAGTTAGATTTCTTTTCAAGCATTCATTTACTTTTGGATTTAAAGCACTATACTGCAAAACATTACTCTCGAGTAAATAGCCACCTCAGACTGTGTACACTCTCGAAATAAAAAGTCGTCCCTAGGTTGATAATTAATGTGAAGATGGTTAGGAGTTAAAAAGACACCTTTTTATCGCTCGACATTTTGGCACCGTTGTCGGAGAGAGTGTAGCCATTTTTAAAGAGTAGTGTGCATCTGATGAGTGCCTGTTAGGAAAGAATTGGGTATTAAAAATGGAAGGTAAGAACCTGCGTACAAGAGCATGTAAAAGCCCTGCTCCCCCACCCACTTTCCAACAAAATTGTTAAAGAACTTAGGGTAAATGTTTGAATTTTTGTGTGAATGACTAAAAAAAATAGAAAATTTGAAAAACAAATCTCATGATTTCTCTCAAGTGGTGATGTAAGCACCACCCATTTCACTAACTAATTGACAGGAACATTTGAAGAAGGAGCCTCAAATAAACACATGAAGAACATCTTCTATTATGGTAAGAAATGGCTCACATTTCTACTCTTGAATTTCCTATCAAAGATCTAGGAGGAGTGACACAAATGCACATAATTCTCCCATTGTTTCTACCAAATTTTCATGGCTTGACAAATGAAGATCCAGATACATTCTTATTTGAGTTTGAAATACTTTGTAGAGGATATGATTATTTTACTAGTGATCAAAGGTTGAAAGTGTTTTCTCTTACTCTAAAAGGAGTAGCTCTCTGATGGTTCATGAGCCTAGGTGGGAACTGCATCCAAACATGGGAGGACATGAAGAACATATTCTTGAAGAAGTACCAAGACTATTGCAAGGCCGATGAAGGTATTTTCAATATGATACAAGGGGAAGATCAAAGCTTGGAGGACTATGCAAATCGATTTCATTAACCTTTAAAAATAAAAACATAAGCATTTGGAAAAAGAGATCTTGAAAACACTCATTCTTAAAGGGATCAAAGGTGAATTTTTAGAACTCTTAAATTTGATAGGAAAAGGTGATGTTTTTTAGTTATCATATGATGATGTTTGTGAGTTGTGCATAAGGTATTCAAGAGGAATCTCCAAGGCTGGTAAGAATTCTAGAGATGTGTGTTCTTTCTTTTCCAAATATGCTACAAGAATTGGAGTCATAAGAGCTGGAATCAATGTTTTATTTGAAAATTTTAAAGTTGATTTTATTAGCTCTCTAAATTAAAAATTGGATGTTTTGCAGGTTCAAAAAAATTAACAAATTGATGAAGTGTTTTGCCCTCATAACCGAAAGGAGCATCCCATAGATAATTGTTCTTCCTTATCTAGGATGGAAGTATTATATCAAAGAGATGAGGAAGCTGCAACAAAGTCAAAACCATGGAAATCATGGCCTATAGGTATGGTTCAAAATACTTCTTCTCCATTCTCTTACTTGCATAATCCATTATGGAATACTAATGTGTTAGGGCAACCATGTCAATATAACCATCAATCTTGTCTACAAGTTTGGCATGGTTCACCTTATGATTGCATGACTACTCTCCCTCATCTTGTCGCACAAAAATATTCTCCATATTCTTCACCAGCTCTTCCACAACATCTTGCTTGCCCATCAAAACCATTCACACAACCCAATCAACCACATCATCAAAATGCTCCATTCCATACACAATTTCCTGCTCAACTAATTCCACACCCCACCACAATAAACCAGCAAAACATGCTTACAATGTTGAAATGCAAAATTTATCCACCCTTCCCACCCATTCTATCTCACATGTGCCATTAGAGAAAACTTACAATGAGATTCAGAATGTTTCAAATTCAAAAATTGTAGAAGTTATGGGAAAAAATGAGGTTTCTTTTAGTATGCATCAACAAACCATTTTAAAAGCTCAAGAACTTCATGGTATGATGGCTATGGGAAAAAGAAAGTAAAGAATATATTGAAGATTGGTTTTACTCCATCACTTGTTTGCAACATCACTCCATACTTCAACAATTTTTGACACGATTTTTTCAAGGGAAGATGGCTTCTCATACCCTAATTATTATCAACATGCATTTTTCAAATTTGGGTATGTACATACTAGAGGCCTTATTTCTAAAATGGTTCCACTGGAAATACTCTTATACATAAACATATTCGCTTCTCAAAGAAGAGTAGGATAGTGGAGAAAATAAAGTAAATAAAGAAATAAAACAAACACATTTTTTATTTTTATTTTTGTAAAAATAGTTGTTTCTTTGTTGCAACACACTGTGAAATCAACATTGATCATAAATATTCTAATTTATGTGTATGTAGATGAATTATATTTCAAATAAAAATTCTACAAACACTTATATTCATTTTTATCAAATATAGAAAAAATGCTTGAATATCATTTTTTTTTGGCTTGCGGGCTTGATGAAATTTCTGGAAAACAGTCGAGACAATCATGTTTTGAGGGACCAAAAGGGAATATTTTAAAAACATGTTTCTATCCTAAGTATTCCTTGATGTATAATTTCCAACCCAATTTAAATCACTCAATTTGGATTTGAAACGAAAAAGTTAGAACCAAACCATTGACAGGGTGTCTAGCAGGCAACTCAGGAACAGAGTTGGGACAATCGGTTTTTGTAGGCCTAAATGAATGAATTTTTAAAATATGTTTTTATGGTATATTCACATATGAATCTACTTTACAAGGCAATTTTAATAACTCATTTTTGATATTGTATGGGGAATTTATGATCAAAATACTGACTGTCTATCGTAAATAAACACCCTTAAAACTCTGTCTTTCTGGTTGTTCTGTATAGCATTTGACCTATCAATTCTTCTTTTACTCAAAACATGATTTTATTTTATATAAATAAATGAATCTACTTTCATTTCCAATTTGAATCATTCAAATCCGACATCAAACGAAGAATCTATGCTTAAATCATTCACTATTGTTCTAAGTAGGGTAATCGAAGATGACTCTGTTATGCAGGTTGTTCTAACTAAAATTGACATATCATATCATTGAATTTTTAAAAATTGTTTCTATTGGATATACAACTTTGAATTAAATCTCATTTGGATTTGGAATCACTCAATTTGGACGAGAAACAAAGAAGTTGTGATTAAAACACTGTTGGTTAGTATGGTCGATCACTGCTCTCCCGCAGGTGACAAATAAATTTTACTTTGTTATTTTCTCCATGGATTTGTTCTACAGAGTAACTAATTTTTAGTTTTTCACATAATTCTTGGATTAGGGGAGCCCGCACAGCTCTCTTTCTCCATGATTTAATGTTTTATTGCAGGTAGATGCTCGTTTTTTTGCAGGTTCTAGGAGAAAAAGAAGGTCAATTTATGGACAAGTGATTCTTGAAAGAAATTTTAATGAAACAAGATAATTTCATCCAACTCATTACCCAACAGATTTATAATAGAAGAAATGAAGAATTGATTTCCATTTGAAGATTCATGTCATTTCTTTGCTGCCAAAACATTTTTCAAAGAGATCATTTTTTACATAACATCATAGCTGTTGTAACTTAATTTATTTATTTACATACTATTTTTAAATAAAATGTTGTTTCTTTTCTGATCTCTCTTATATTTTGGGTTTTAGGTGTTGCTTCATTCAAACTGTAACCCATCCTCAGCATCAATACAGTGAACAACTAATTCATTCTCTGCGTGCTTGTATTTTATGCTTGTGCATTTTGCTGTTTCTTTTCTGAAGGGACAACATTTGTGTGCACTTTGTTGTTTCTGCTGTTCCTTTTCCAAAGGGACAACATTTTTGTTTTGTTGTTCCTTTTTCAAAAGTTCAACACCTTTTGTATCAGCTTTTCCTTTTCCATGGTTCATTTTGTTGTTCCTTTCCGATGGTTCATTTTTCGTTCCTTTCCCACAGTTCATTTTGCTGTTCCTTTCTCACAATTCATTTTGTTGTTCATTTCCCATGGTTCATTTTGCTGTTCCTTTTCCACGGTTCATTTTGTTATTCCTTTTTCACATTTTGTTGTTCCTTTTCGAATGGAACAACACTTATGCACTTTTACGTTTTACTATTCCTTTTTGAATAGAACAACACTTCTGCACTTTCACGTTTTGTTGTTCCTTTTTGAATGGAACAACACTTCTGCACTTTCACGTTTTTGCTGTTCTTTTTTAAAAGGAACAATACTTCTGCACTTTATTGTTCCTTTTCAAAAAAGGAACAACACTTTCACATTTTTACTGTTCCTTTTCAAAGGAACATCATTTTCGCATTTCTTGTTGTCTCTTTTAGGGAACAACATTTTTTCACATGCATTTTTTTGTTGTTCCCTACTCGGAACAACACTTTTCATGTGTATTTTTGCTTTTTGGTGTGCATTTCCTTTGTTTTTCCCTACAAGAAACAACACTTTTTGAATGTTTTTGTTGTTCCTTCAAAGGAGCAACACTTTGGGAGTATTTTCGAGAGCAACTCTTCCTTCCTCTTGTGGGATTATTCCTAGTTCATCTCAACCACATTTTACTGATTCCCTTTCATGGCATGAAGTACACTATTTTTATGAGGACAAGAATTATGGATTCTATTGAAGAAATTTAATATCATTCACGTTATGATCTTTAACAGGACATCACCTTGATGATAGATTTTTTCAAAAGGGACACAATTATTTATATACTACTTTACTGCATTGTTTTCTGTTGTACATGATATTTATTGATTATCTTAAAACCATGCTAGTTCCACCCTTCCTGGTTATAATATTCTCTGTCTGTAATATATGAGATTATGGGTATATTTTTTCTATTAACATGTTCAACTTCTTCCACCATCCCTACTCTTAAGGAGTACTGAGCCTCCTTCTTTTTATCATAAAAATGTGTAATAACAAAAAAATTGTGTTCGCAGATGGAGGATAGGAGGTCTCATTACGAGCCAACCTACCATGTTCATAAGGTTGTAACAAAGTGACATTCCCGTTATGGCCACCACACCAGGGTTATGATCCATTGGATAGCCAAATTATTCTTGGAACAGGAGGTCTTATCACGAGCCGACCTGATCACTTTTGCTACATCCCAGTGAATGGCAGTGTGGTTATCTGGTTACCACACCAGCACACTGATCTCTTTTGTAGAAAAACACTGGAACTCTCCATTTATAAATTGAGGATCCTGGCTCATATGGGTTAAAAAGCAACCCTGCCGAGGCTGTGGACGCCTGCTGGCAGCAGAGGCTCTGCTTATGGTATTGAAGTTATATTTTTTTGTCAATTATTACTATAATACCCTTTTCTTATTTTTTCTTTTATCGGAAAAATTATTTCCTTATTTTTTTCCTTGTTTTGAACCTTTATGCATTGGAAATTGTTTTATGATCAATCGCATCATTTTCAGCTAGAATACCGACAGTAGAGCATCTTTTTGGCATATTGCTATCCTTTTTCTTTTTCGCATAACTTATCATCAATCCAAAGCATCCCATCTTTTATTCATAACTATCTTGACACACTCTACTCTCATTATAACCATAACACTCGCTGTCCTATCATTGATATGTGTACTCTGCTTCATTTACTATTGTATTGTTCATTCGCTTGCCTTGCTGTCAGCACAACACCTCTCATATGCTTTATGGTCATGGAATTCCTTTTCCAATTGGAAGGGGAATGTATGAATTATGGGATATCATGCGATACGATTACTACACTCTGCCATAACTTGTTGATTTGATAAAATATCTGCTTGAAATTTTTGCGTGCATCTTAATCTATTGCTATTCAAAACTAACACTATGGATTCAAGAACATTGTATGCAAAATAGTGCTTTGTTTACAGGAAAAAAAGTATGGGAAGAATTCTATTCAAAGCATGACCACACTATTGCACCTAACAGAAGAAGCTCGTGAACGTGAATAATTGTTCAGACATGATGTGCTTGCCTGGATTCCACCTTTTGCATCACTTTCAGCACCAACTTTGCCTACATCAGCTTCAATAATTGCCAGCACATATATGTCATTCCACATTTTTCTTTTGGAGGTAAAACTTGAGGTAAAATAGCATAATTTTCTGATTTATTACGAATTTGGGAGAATTTCATGAAAATCCATTTTGAGCATTATTTATCATCCTTCATTGCACATCTTTACCACTTCCCATTTTTCAGCGGCATATCCTCTTTCAGTTTTGGGGGAGTATTGTTTTCATTCATTTTTTTCTTATGACCATGTCATCCATCTTCTTTATCATCCATTGTTATTCTTATTCATTCTCAATGCCTCCCTTATTCCACGTTGTTTTACACCAAGCATAGAATTCAACAGATGCTCTCAACCACCTCAATTTGTTTTCTAGCATCGCATGAGAGCATGCTAATTCTTCAGAGAGGGGGAGGAATTGCTACGCATGATGAATGTTTTCTATTTTCTTTCTCATTTAAGGCATACAATTTCAGTGTAGAAATTGATTTCCATAATATTTTTAAAAACTATGAACTCAATTTTTGTGATTTCTCGAAAACACAGACATATTATTAAAATACATATACCCAGATAATTTCAAGTTAAATCAGTTCATAAAATTTTGGAAGTCATGCACTCTCACCTATAGCCATTTTGTTTATATATCTCATGATCAGTGCATCAAAACGATTTGAATTTTGGATCATAGAGGCATTCATATATTATAAATTTACTTGCAACATTTAAACAAAAGCTAGTTTGTAGTTTTTGAGAAAATGGTTAATGAAGTTTGTTGTTACTTATATCATATTTTGCTGCAGCTTCATATGCACATAACTTGAACGTCAATGTAAAAATTTTTATGCCTTCATAAAGATTGCTAAAATTGAATATTCATTAATTAAGGAAGAATTCATTTGTTCTATCCATTTCATGAGTTGGGATGAACAAATTTTTTTTATTGCTTGACTAACACATGGGTTTTGTCTTTGGGTTGCATGAGGACATGCAATATATTCAGTGTGGGGGTATGTTGGGCCGTGAATACGACCACTTTTTAACATTTATTTCATTCATTTTTACTCTTCTTTATCATGTCATTTATTATAATTTATTATATAAATCCATTTTATAATGATTTATACTCTTATGGATGAATATTATTTATTTTACTTTATTTCTAATAAATTGATGATTATGCATGATTTTATCAATGATAGTTTCAATAAATTGGTTGTAACATTATTCACTATTTTTAGCCTCCAATACAATTTTCAGATTGAAGATTTGATCATTAAATATTCCAACTCAGAAATTCACTGGAATAAGAAGTGACAGTTTGCAGTTGAGATTATGGGAAAATGAAGAAGAATCTGGAAAATCTGGAACATGGGTTTTGTCCAGAATGGACCAAATTAACTTCTCAACTGAATGGTTTGCCCAAATTCAGCTTGTATTGAGAGAAAAGTAGCGTTCTTTGAGCACGATTTTCTTATATTTACTATGTGGCCGTTTTCCAAATCTTAGCTGCAAAGCCAAATTGGCCTTGCTCTTATTGAAAGATAGATGGAACTATATTTTCTTGTTGATCAATTGGTTAGAAACAATCCAATTTTGTAATATAAATCATGTTGTAATTATCTCTGTTGTAACTGATCTCTGATCTCTCTATATTTAAATGAAAACAAAGATTAGAGATAGGATGGAGAATTGAGGATTCAGAATTGGAAATTCAAGAATGATGATGGGATAGGATAGAATAGGAGGAAAAGGAGATTGTTGCATTGCCATTGTAATCTTGAAAGATTATGTTGTTGTAATGATTTCATAGTTTGACGATGAATAAATAAAAGGGTTGTTGTTTACTCTTCTCATCTAAAGTAGCCCAGCAGCATCCGCTAGCGGCTAAGGGCCCAACCTCTGGTGGATTACATTGTTACTGTGTATTATATCTTTCCAATTTCCGCCGTGTGATTGCTTGATTTAATTCTTACTTTTTTGAATCGTATTGCCTTACAGTTTCATGTTTTTACAGCGTGTTGTTATAATATTTTATGAAATTGTTTTATTGCACAAACTGAGATTAAATCACGTGGCTTTTCTTTTCCATCATATCAGAGATTATTATCCTTCTCAACGTGTATTCTTATGATGTTCATTTCAAATGTAAAGCTTTGATGTTCATTTCAGACTTTGATATTCATTACAGATTGTTGGTTATTTGATTCCTTTAATTACAGTTTGTTGTCCATTTACTTTGTTGTTTATTTCTATTGGTTAATTGCAAGAATTTGCTTTTAAAAGAGTTTTCCTAATTTACTTTCAATAGTAGCTTTAGTTCAATTTCTATTTCCTTTTAATTGTTTTAAAGCAGAGCTGTCAACTTTAGAGAACATTGGTTACTGCTTCCTCATTCTCAGATTGATTGTCTTGTTCTAGTTTGATTTCAATTGTATCAATCTCTAGAGGAATGAGTTATTGCTACAATATCCTCGATTAATGTCTGCTGAGTGAATAGTTGGATTTTAGAGCATTTGAGTTTATGTTGTTGTAGTTATATTTCTTTTCAAGCATTCATTTACTTTTGGATTTAAAGCACTATACTGCAAAACATTACTCTTGAGTAAATAGCCGCCTCAGGCTGAGTACACTCTTGAAATAAAAAGTCATTCGTGGGTTGACAATTAATGTGAAGATGATTAGGAGTTAAAATGACACCTTTTTATCGCTCGACACCTTCCTCCAAACTAGTGGGTTCCTCCCCTGTCTCAATGCGCGACAGGTGGTCAGGTCCCGCATTCAATCATCCAGGCTTCACAACAACTTCAAAATCATACTCCTGGTACAATAAGATCCATTTGCAGATGCGCCTCCCAACATAGGATTATTAACAAGGTACTTTAGCATAGAGTGATCTATATACATCTTAAAGTGGCCTCCTAAAAAGTAGTGTTGGTACTTCTGGAGTGCATACACCATAGCTAACCCTTCATGCTCTATGGTGGAATAATTCTTCTCTGCTTTGGATAATCTATGACTTCCGAACGTGACAGGGTGGTCCAAGCCTTCTCCGCCATCCTATGTTAGTACTACCCCCAATGCTATACATGAGGCATCAACATGTACATGAAATTCTTTCTTCCAGTTCGAGAAGACTAGAATCAACGTGGTAACCATCTTTTATTTCAATATATCCAGGATTCTCTTGCAGTCATCGTTCTAGCAGAACGAGACATCCTTATTCAACAATTTTTCCATCGGTGCGGTGATCTGGGCATAGCCTTTGATACAATTTCTTAATATCCCGTATGTCCTAGAGTAGCACGTAGTTGTTTCACACTTCTTGGTGATTCCAAGTTCAGAATCACCACGATCTTCGCAAGGTCTAACATCAGCCATTGTTTGCAAACTACACACCCCAATAGGTTTCTAAAAGGAACGCAAAATAGACATTTCTTAAGGTTGAGTGCAATATGGTATCTTCGACAGGTATCCCATATCAAGTGCAACAACCATGCGTGAAAAGATAGTAGGCACATTCTTCAACCCAAACGACATTACGGTATATTGAGAGCAACCCCACTTAGTCACGAAGGTTGTCTTGCTCCTATCCTCTAGCGTGATTTTGATTTGGTGGTACCTAGAGAACCCATCAGTGAAGGAGTCTGCTTCCTAGCCACCTATATTGTCCAACACTTCATCTGTGAATGGAGTTGGGAAAGGATCATGCACGTAGGCATCATTCAGCTTAATAAGATCCACGCATATCCTTATCTCATCCTTATGCTTATTCACTTACACCACCATTGGGCTTACCCAATCGGACTCTTCCATAGGCTCAATGATGCCTACTGCTAGCATTTTGTCTAGCTCTAAGTGAACCTTCTCCTTGTATTTCAGATTTAGGTGGTAAGACCTTTGCTTAACTGGCTTCACGTCGGGCTTTAGCATGATCTTCATCACTCCTAGGTCTCTGATTATTCCTTTCAAATCCATAAAATTGGTATGAAATAATTCCTCATATTCGCGAAGTAATTTAGCGACCGTATCCATCGTCGCGTCATCCCAATAGTCTCCAATCTTTACGAACTTGGGTTTTGCCTCTGTACCATTGTTCACCTATCTATTTTTTATTGGCGTGGTTATATTAGGGTTCTCAATTGGTGGCCCTGAACCTCGCAGTGGACTTCTATCTTTGGAATGTTAATCTTGTGTGGATCCTCATCCTCTTCTTCAACAGTTACATTATAAAATTCCAACGTGCAACTCAGCTGAGTAGCCCATTCAGGCTACGTCAGGTCAAAAGGATCCTACGGTATCCTAAAGATGGTTACTTTTACCTCTTGTAGTGCTTCATTAATGCCATCAAACCCGTCCTCAAAACTAAATGTCATCATGAATCCTTTGCGTAGGATGTCCCATTCACCCGTTCCATGGTGAAACTCTGTTTCTACATACCAATTGATTTGGATAATATCTAGGGTATGACAGAATAGATGAACCCACTCAGGTTGTGGATTTTCTCCCTAAGCCTATGTCCATTTGGCTAGATGCATGCATAGATCATTCTACTCATCATACTTGTATTTCAGTCATATCTTATGCTTTCCAAATCATGTTTACATCATTTTCCTACATTCGTGCCAATCATCAAAACTTCACTTGTGCGTACCCCACCATCTTGCAGGCGTAGCATGCAGTGCCCAGTCCAAGGCCTAAAATCATTTCTTTTCTAGTACCTCCCTCTCAAATGCATCCAAAAAGGTATATACCTCATTCAGGCCATCATAAGTAGGTAGATTTCTCTCCTCTATCGATACATAGTGCAGCGACTGGATCATCATGTTGCAATGCAGCATAGTTACTTCGTGTAACCAATTTTGTCTGCATTCTATTTCCTCGTCGGAATCTCAAGCATAGGAGCTCTTGTGCTCCCATGTAATCCGCCCATCTGCGGTGGAATTTACCCAGTCTTTTTCTTGCGATGTTATCTTATAGATGTAGCCCAAGTCATCATCACTCTCATAGTCGTGGACCGGCTCCGTATAGCGCGATCATTCAGTAGGATCTAGGGGTATGATTACGTGTAGTGATTTCTTCTGAAATATAATATTTTGCTTCTTTAGAGTGATTACCATATTCATATAAGTAGCCCAACCAATTCCCAATAGCACGGGGGAGGGATTTTTGTCATCAACAATATCTATTACTTCAAAATCTGCTAACACACTCCCTCCCTCAATATCCACGGTTACTCCTTGTAGCTGCCCCATGGGTATTATTTTATGTTGATTCACCATCCTTAGTTGGATTGGATACCATTGCAGTGTAGGTCTCCTTATTCACTCCCATGTCTGTTTTGGTAGAACATTTGCATCTGATCCCAAATCTAGAATGACTTGATCCATCTTGTATTTTTTTATCTGTGTGATGAGTCTCATTTCACAACCCGTACTTGTTTTATTCTTTCCAATCTTGTGGGCTAAATGTGGTTCACCTGGCGCAGTCCCAACACATCTATTTATGATTTCCTGTAACCCTTTTACATCCTTACTATCGTGCAGTAACTTGATATAGGTTTCGAGGAAGGTTGACAGGAAAGAGGGGTCCATCTCTGCCTCTGGTTTATCTTTGCTTCCTGAAGTGGATGCCTTAGTGAATTTCTTCTTATATTCCATGAATGCTTCACGAGCGCGCTCCAAGTCAAACTCGACCTATTTTGTCAAGGCTTTGTGAACCCCTGTACTGCCTTTCGAATATTTTCCCTTGTCATCCCCTATCGCAATTCCAATCTGGAGCACTATATTTATGTTCGAGTCTTCCTCTCATGGCTTAGACGTCATCATCTATAGATTTTGAGTCGGGGGAGGTGGTAGCACTCCTTTTTCATGTATCTTTTCTATCAATGTAGGACAATATTTTGTTTCACGATCAAATAGCATGCAATACTTGCAAGACAGGTGCATTGGATTAGTGCAATCATGGGCATAGTGTCCTGGCCCTCCACAATTGTACAAAATAAACTATCTGTGACCTCTAGCAGGTCGTCCTCCTCCTTGGCCTCATTCATGCCCCTGAAATATTTTCCGCACTATCCCTACATTCTGGTCAAGGGGCTGTGCTTCAGCTTGAACCCTGTAAGTGGGAGTTCTGTCTATCATCAATTCAAAGCTCCTGCAGGTACCCTCATCATGTCCCACTAATATATAAAAATTGCAGAACAACTATTGCGGGGTTTGCGTATACTTCTGTAATAGGTGGCAATTATCCGTGGCATGTTTTTCAGCTATTTGACAGATAGCGCACCATAAAGCAGGAATCGCGCTAGGTCCTACTTGAGCTTCTGACCTTAAAGGCATTGGTCCTCCTCTTGCAAGGTAATTTGTAAAGACCAGGTAGTGGTCTTTGTCATGACCCTAACTCTTGCATTTCACACACCATACTTCTTCGCGTACCTCTGGCCGAACCATCCTATCCTGCTTCAAGCTTTGCATCTCAAGGCATAGATTCTTCAGCTGTGCGTGGATATACTGAACTGCTAGATTAGGATCTTGCATCAGAGTCTCATGTAGTTCCATGGCAATCTCCAAGGCCTCTTCCTGAGTTGTTACCTTCTGCTACGATAGTGAACTCCTTAAGTGTGGTAGTAGTGAAGCCACAAACCAATCGCGATGTTGTCCATCTGTCAAATTCATGTTGGCTTCGTGGATCGTACATTTCAGCCTCTTATCTAGTTCCCAAGGCATCTCGCCTGATAGCATCGTGATCACTTTGAATCCCACAATCGACTACTCTTCAGATTTAGGCCTGCTAAATTCCCTATTTAGTGTTGCTTGGATGTCCGCTACTCTAGCATTTGGGTTATCGCTGGAGTACTTAATATACTAGGTTAGCGCATGATCTTGCAGAGCACTAACCAACATTTCCTTCTTTATATTATCATCTGTAACACCTTGAGCTTCCCATACAGCCCTGAAAATGAACCAGAATTGGTCCAAGTCCTGATTTCCCAAGCCTTTGAACAAAGGAAACTTCACTGTGTTTTCCATACTGAATCACTGTGGTGGAGGAGGTGGTATGAGCAAAGTTGAAGGTGATGGCAGTGAAGATGGAGGTGTTGTGGGAAGAGGTGGTATTCATGGAAATCCCTGTCTTATCAACTGAATAACACTTCACAGATAGAACTTCGCCATCCCTTCTTCATCCCTTCACAGTGGTGAGATCAAGGGGCTATACTCCGAACCCTTATTTCCTTCGTTTATATAACATTTTCCTCTTCGTGTACTCCCAAACATCAAGGTAGCTGCATAACTCATTTTTTGCACAACAACATTTTAATCCAAGTATTCAGAGTTTTTACGTACTTACCTCACAGTCCTTTGAAAAAGCATCACTTTGCCTCGCTATAGTTGACTAAGGTGTCGACCGCAAATTCAATAACAAATCCTCCTTTAATGTGATTGAGCCAATGATCGACAATGCACTCGATGTTATCCTCTGATGCTTCCAACCTTCGCACTAGCTTTGGGGTCCACACAATAGGACCATCAAGTTTCCACCTTCCTTGGCTATCTGCTAGCTTCGCAATCCGCTAGCATAGTTCAGTAGGGAAAGAGGCGAAAAAGATTTTGTGGATCTCCATGTATAGGTACTAGTCCAACCATTGTTCTTTTGACAGTCGTAGGCTTCTATTCTCCTATGCTGCGAACTTGTGAATCCTTCTATCCAACCAACCTTCACTTTATTTCCTAGTTGGATTCCAGTGATACGACATCACACATCTCTCAAGAAGATTTTAGTCTTGCCAATGGTACCATTTGTTGGCTTGTGGGGGTCTAACCCACGTTTAGTGTTAGTTGGCCAAACAAATCCTTACACTACTAGCCCTTTCGAGATTAGCCTATGGAGCGTGGACTGAAGTCTCACTTGAAGAAGTGTGGGGGGATGATGGAACCAAGTTTCTACACCCTTGAAATGGATGTGATGTCGGTTTATTCCAACTATACCTACCTTCATGCAGGTTGCTTATCCCTTTGCTCTACCCTTTAGTACCTTTGAGAAGTGTTACAATCAACTTCCGCATAGCCCTAACTAGGGGCTGATATGTTTTCGCATTGCTAGGGCAGAGAATAGGAATATCTCCCAGACTAAGCTAAGTATCTTACTTATCTTATTAACAGATCTTAGTTAGCTTCGGATAAATAGATTTTCTTACTTGCGTTAACTTAACCAATACAGTTATACACATTCGCACATAATATGAACATTAGAAGTGAAATTCACACCCAATATAACAGATGCATGAATAGGAAATATAGACGCAAAAATTATAGAATACTTATCTTTATTGATAGTTCCAGATGATTACAGACTCGACTCTCCCTGCGCACTCAGCTGTGGAATTCTAGGCCTTTGCACACTCAGCTGCAGAACCTCTACCTATGCTAGAACCCACAACTTAGACTTCTACTTTAGAGCTATCTCTCATACATCATTCCATCATTACTTTCTTTCTGTCTTGATGTATTAACTACTTAGAGCTTAGCTCTATTTATACAATCCCATAGTCTGCAGACCATGGGTAGATATTTTACAACCGACATTACATTATCAAAATAAGGGCCAACAACCCTATGACTCTTTAATGTTTATGCACTCCGAGACCACAAAATGTGGAGTATTTACATTTGGATTACAAAAATTGAACCAAAATATGGGCTTTAAGCCCCAAAACTTCCCTTGGGGGATCCCACGCCCAACAGATGCTCATAGAGAAAGTTATGACAATTTTCCTAATGTCACCTATTTGGGATGTAATTCAGGAGCCTGCAAAAACCCTTACTTCATTGGATCATATCTCTACAAATATAGAGATACAAGATCTAAAATTCAAACATAACGTTCAGAACAATTTTGGCTCAAATGGGTTTTTTTTAGCTTATGAAAGTTCATAGAGAAAAAGTTATAGAGAAAATTCCATGATGGCCTATTTGGAGCAGGGAAACCCTAGAACCCAAAGCTCTGATACCAAATTTTATGTAACCAGATCACAAAAATATAGAAAAGATATATCAACGACTTAAAAATCAGCCTCTTCAAGGGGGAAACCTCCTTTACATTACACAAATGAACGATTCTTGGATGATACAAATGAAAAGACCTCCTTTCTATATATAGGAGTCTAAGGGGTCCAAATACAATCTAATCCTAGATAACAATAATATTGTAAGGGCACAATAATAACAATATTGGGCTTCTATAGGGCATAATAATAACAACACGGGGAGTATATGGGCACAAAAATACAATAAGGAAGTTGCACTAATAACAATATGGGCTTAAAGTAGTAGTATAGGGACCTAACAAAATGTTTCTAATCATGATGCTAATGAATATGTAGAGATCAACTTGAGTATGTAACAACCATTAGATGTAGAGAGTTGTATAGAAGGCCTAG
Organism: Pinus taeda; assembly: GCA_000404065.3. Lineage (NCBI taxonomy): Eukaryota > Viridiplantae > Streptophyta > Pinopsida > Pinales > Pinaceae > Pinus > Pinus taeda. The sequence continues at coordinate 115,303 of APFE030397239.1, read as the reverse complement.
AGTCATAAGGGTAGGTGAACAGTCACAATAGGTGAACAATCACCTCACCTCTATAAGTATACCCTCATTCCTCATTTGTATAGGAGTTAGCACTTGAGAGAGGACTAGCATTAAATAGTTGATTTATGCTTAAGTGATCTGATTCTCATTCTATGAGTGACCTCAGTTGAAGATTTGTTAAACAAAAGGTATTATAGACTCGTGTGCTGGTGTGTGTTCTGTGTTATTGAAACAACGGATCGATCAGATTGCAAATACACAGACATTTTACATGGAAAGACAACAGAGAAGTATAGAAAGCAACACAAAGACACAAATAGTTTTTAATAAGGAATTCACCCTATTCTCCAGGGCTCTGTCTCTGGTCCAGCTTCAATGGTGGCCTTGTTTTATTGTGTCTTTCAGCAAAAGGTTTACAATGCAGGGACTCAATATGAGTTCTCTTGATAGCAGATTTTGCTTGGCAGGGTGGTTCTTGGATTCCCCAAGCCACTCAGAGTTCACAGACTCCCTTTCTTCCTGCCAGCTCTGTGACATTTGGTCTACAGTGGAAAGAGCCAACTATGATGCTCAATCCAGATAGATTCCTCTATAGGAAGGCTTGATTCTTCAAGCTCTTTAGTGCTCGATGCTGCCTGTGGTCAGCTCAGCCCTCTTTCTCCTCTGCTTCACTTCACTGCTTTCTGTGCTTATTCCTCCTCTCACAGTTCACTATTCACTGTCTCTCTTGGTCGCTTGGACTCTCCGATCTGAATCTCTCTCTGATCCCCCATTCACGGTCTCTACTCATGGCTTTAGCCATTTGACCTCTGTGTCTATTCGTTTCCTCTCCTTCCTGCGTTGATTCACCTGTCGCTGGTGTGCTTGGAATTCCCTGTTCGGCGTCAGCTTAATGCTCAGGAAGTAGTCACATGTATCCATCGGAACTGCACCAGCCCACTTTTCGATTCGTTGCTTTCTCCATCGTGGTGGTCAACGGATTCCAAATCCTCTTAAAACGTGGCTTAATCCCCTGTCAATTCCGCTTTGTCTATCGGGCACAATCTCAGCCATATGATCTGGGCTCCTCCAGATCCAACGTCATTCGCACGTCGAGCGCGGTTGACTTGCTCGACTGATAGCACGTGATCACAACGATTTTTCTCTCTCCTCCACTGCCACACATCGATCGCTGATTGTGATCACTCCACTTTCTCCACAACTGCTTACCGTTCAAGGGCATCCCGATCAAATCGTCGGTTTCCAGGTCATGGTTCCCACCATCGTACGTCGACGCTTTTTATCTTTTTCCGCCTGTGGTTCCCTGGCTCCCAACATGACCAAGCACTTAAGCTCTACCATTTCAGTCCTGTTTTCCCACCGATTCGTGTTAACGCGCATTGAAAACCAACTCCTTTTCCCAATCCAGGGCTCCCAGGGGCTATTTTGACCTCCTGCGTAGCTTCCATGGGCCTCGGTCAGTGTGCTTTGACCAAGGTCCTCATCGTTCCATGCCGACTGCCATGGCCACTAGTTCAGGGTGTTTTCGACTACTGTTTGGATTCTCCAAGGATTTGTTCGACCTGTTTTAGTCATGGTTCTATGACAATTGTTTATGGATCCGATTCGGATCACGACCTCCCAACTGAAAAGCTTTTGGACCACTAAAAGTTGGTTTTCTTCAAGCATCAACTAAGTGAGGAAACTCTTGTATCACTTGTCCAATCTGAGTCCACTTCACACTACTCAGCTTCGAACCTTTAAGCCTAGTTCTGAGGTATTCCACCTGTCCACAACACGTCATCCTTACCTTCCTGTCCAGCATTGTATCTTCCTGCAACTCATTAAGATATTTCGATAGTAGGTCATCAACAGAAGGCAATTGACTTTGCACTTCAGCGTCCTCAATCATTGAAGGTTCAAACAATCTCAAGCAATCTACATTCACGACTGAGTAGATGTGCATGTAATCTGGAAGATTAAGGCGAAAAGCATTCTCACCAATCCTGTCAAGTATCTTGAAGGGTCCATACTTGATAGGTTTTAGCTTTTTACCTTCACCTTGCATCCTATCCTTGCTGATGTACAACTAGACTTGGTCTCCAACTTGAAAACTGTGCTCCATCTGATGCTTATCATGCCTAGCCTTGTACCTGGCCTGGCTCCTTTCTAGCTGTTCCTGTACTGCTTGGTGGATCTCCTGGATCTGTTCAATGAACCTAGTTGCCTTGTCCACATCACTGTGTCCATCAACCATGGTATCTTTACCAAAGACAACATCCAAAGGAGACCTTGGTATGAAACCAAAATAGGTCTCAAAAGGAGATCTATGTGTAGAAGAGTGTTTAGCTCTATTGTAAGCATGGTACACATAACACAAATGCTCATCCCAAAGCTTAGGATGTTTGCTACAATATCCTCTCAGTAACTGAATCATTGTCCTGTTAACTACTTCTGTCTGGCCATCTGTTTGTGGATGAAAAGTTGTGTTTTTCTTTAATTTGGTGTCCATTATCTCCCACAGACTTGACCAAAACTTCCCCACAAATCGGGTGTCTCCATCAGATATAATAGAAGTGGGTAATCCAAAATGAACCCATACATGTTCAAAGAACAATTTTGTAGTTTGTTTAGCTGTAATCTGTTTACTACAGTGTATCAAAATACACATTTTGCTGAACCTATCCACAACAACATATAGATAGTCATGACCTTCCCTAGATTTAGGCATTCCCCCAACAAAATCTATGGAAATGCTTTCCCAAGGGTGAGAAGGAACTAGAAAGGGAGTGTACAAGCCTAGTTTCCTGTTACTGGGCTTGCTTTTAGCACACATAACACACCCCTTTACATATCTAGAAATTGTCTCATTCATTTTCGGCCAATAAGAGAACCTTTGCAGCTGTGCAACTATTTTACTTACCCCAAAATGACCTGATAGCAGAGAAGTGTATGCTTCCCTAATTATCTTTACTCTCTCAGTTTGTGGGATGCAGAGTTTCCCACAATGATATAAGAGTCGGTCCTTCACATGATAGTCCAATTCTTCTACTCTTTTGCCTTGACTCAAAGTTGCATATACATCTTTAAAGTCCATGTCCTGAGCATACTATTCTTTGTAGCTTTCATGCAGCACAAAATTATGCTTAAGTATGGTAGATGCATTTATAATGGGTCTAGATAACATATCTGTAACTTTGTTATGTATGCCCTTTTTATATCTGATGACTAAATGAAACTGTTGTAGAAAACCCATCCATCTGTAATGTCTTGATTGTTGCAACTTAGTTTGGGAGTGTAGATATTGAAGTGGATGATGATCAGTGTATATTACTGCCTCTTTGCCCATTATGTAATGTTTCCACTTTTTCACACTCTGAACTAAGGCATACAATTCTTTATCAAAGGTAGGATAGTTAACTACTATAGGATTAAAAGTATTAGAATGATAACATATGGGTTTACCGTGTTGTGTTAACACTACTCGCATGGCATAGTCACTGGCATTAGTTTGGATCTCAAATGGTCTTTGTAGATCTGGCAATGCTAGTATAGGTGTTGTACTAATTTTCTCTTTCAAGGTGTCGAAGGCTTTTTGTTGTTTGCCTCCCCACTGAAACACCTTTTTCAACCCTGTCAAAGCATGTAAGGGAGCTGAAATTGAGGAAAATTTTGAAATGAATTTCCTCCAATATTGTGTTGCTACTAAGAATCTTCTCATTTCTGTAGTAGACTTGGGTTTAGGCCAGTTTATAATGGCTGCCACTTTAGAGGGATCTATTTTCAATTCACCTCCCCCTACTATATGACCCAAATAATTTAGAGAGGTTTTGCCAAATTCACATTTAGAGAGTTTAACATAAAGTTTTTCTCTTTTCAAAACATCTAATGTCTTCTTAACATGCTTTAAATGTTCTTCCCACGTTTTACTAAAAATCAGAGTGTCATCCAGATACACAATAACAAAATCATCAAGAAAAGGTCTAAGTACATCATTCATTAATCTCATGAAAGTAGCAGGGGCATTGGTCAAGCCAAAAGGCATAACCAACCATTCATACAATGCCTTCTTTGTTTTGAAGTAGTATTCCATGCATCTTGCTCTGCAACTCTGACCTGATGGTAGCCACTGTGAAAATCTAGCTTGGTGAAATAAACAACTTCCTTCAATTGATCTAAAATATCATCTATGCGAGGAAGGGGATAACGGTTTTTGATTGTTATCTTATTCAATGCTCGGTAATCAATGCACATTCTCCATGAGCCACCTTTCTTTCTCACCAAAACGATTGGTGACACACATGGTGATGTGTTAGGCCTGATGAACCCTTTCTCGAGCAACTCCTGCACCTGCTTCTTGATTTCAGCATTCTCTAAAGCAGATAACCTGTACATCCCAATGTTAGGCAAAGGAACATCTTGTTGCAAAATAATATCATGTACTATTCCCTTTTTGGGTGGCAGACCTTGAGGTTCTTGAAACAAGACATCATACTTTGAAACA
>APFE030397239.1:35254-105297 GCA_000404065.3 Pinus taeda | reverse complement strand
AAGTTTAGGACCCGAAAAACTGCTAAAAATAGTAAACTATGCTATAATTAAGGAAACTGAAAGAAGCACTAGAGGGGATCCACGTGGAATTAGTGGGTGGCCACCAATATCCACCTGGATCATCAATCCAGACATATTCCTCTATGGGAAGGCTTGATTCTTCAAGCTCTTTGGTGCTCAATGCTGCTTGTGGTCAGCTCGGCCCTTTGCCTCCTCTGCTTGGCTTTACTGCTCTCTCTGCTCAGTCCTCCTCTTAGGATTCATTGTTCACTATCTCTCTTGGTCAATTGGACTCTTCGATCTGAATCTCTCTTTGATACCCCATTCATGGTCTCTGCTCATGGCTTTAGCCGTTCGACCTCCATGTCTGTTCGTTTCCTCTCCTTCCTGCTTCAATTCGCCTGTCGCTGGTGTGCTTGGAATTCCCTATTCAGCGTCAGCATAATGCTCAGGAAGTAGCCATGTGTCTCCATCGAAATTGTTCCAGCCCGCTTGTTGATTCATTTCTTTCTCCATCGTGGCAGTCAACGGATTCCAAATCCTCTTAAATCACAGCTTAATCCCCTGTCAATTCCGCTTTGTCTATCGGGCGCAATCTCATTTGTTTGATCTGGGCTCCTCCAAATCCAATTTCATTCATGCGTTGAGCGTGGTTGACTTGCTCGACTAATAACATGTGATCGCAGCGATTTTTCTCTCTCCTCTGCTGCCACGCATCAATCGCTAATTGTGATCACTCCGCTTTCTCCAAAACCGCGTACTGTTCAAGGGCGTCGCGACCAAACCGTCGGTTTCCAGGCGATGGGTTCCACCGTCATACGTCGGCACTTTTTACCTTTTTCCACCCATGGTCCCCTGGCTCCCAATGTGACCAAGCGCTTAAGATCTACCATTTTGGCCCTGTTTGCCCAGTTCTAACGCGCATCGAAAACCAACTCCTTTTCCCAATCCGGGGCTCCTAGGGGCTATTTTTACCTCCTGCGCAGTCTCCATGGGCCTCGGTCAGCGTGATTTTGTTATCGGGAATAGTGTACACTCGGAGCTACTATTCCCACTACGACTGGTAGCTATCTTAGAAACAAACAAGTAAAGACTACTTTCGCTTTCCTTTATGAAAAATAGATAAGAGTGGAACAAAGGACACCAACCTTAGTCTTGTGCTTGGTTCCTTGCTTGATTCCTCTCCTTCCTGATAGATCTTTGTCGCTTCTTCTTTGTCTACCCAACTTCAAAGAGCACCTATGGATTCAAAGCAACATAATACCATCGAAGAACATAGATCTATATTCATAGATAACACAGGACCAGATATGTATTGACCACACAAATGCATATACAATCAAACATAAAAGAATGTGGAGGAAAACTTGAATAACTTTATTAATATCAAGAATAACAAAAGGATTACAACCAATAGTTCGAACCCAGCATCATCCTCCAGCAAGAAAGCCCTTCTTCACCTCAAGTAAAGCTTAGATCACCCAACACTATGAAGTTTCACCAGAAAACCAACAACACTTCTCTACAAGATACAAGATTTCATCCTCTGGATCTCTGTGACAAGGGATCCATATATAGATGATTGTAGGGGGGTGAGTCATCTTCTGGGGTCTTGATTAGTGTCCTCTCTCTGATAGTTCTTGATTCCACTTGGAGACTGATAATCTCTTACTCATCCCTGGTCGAAAACAGAGAGGCAAGTGTCAGAGGGGAAGCTTCTGGAAGATTCTATGATCTTCCACCTCGCAAATTGTCTCTGCCATTTGTCCATTCTCGCCCATCACACCCTTTACACTGGGAAGGTGATATGCATCACACCCTTTACACTGGGAAGGTGATATGCATCACACCCTCTGCGTTGGGTATTCAGTATGGTCCAGTTTTGACCATTTCTGAGCAGTTTTTAGTGGAGAACTTCTGGGAGATGATGTAATCAGCTGACCTTGTTCTTTTAGGTAGTGAAGCAAAGATTTTAGGGACTTAGGAGCCCTCAAATTATGGACATTTATGATTGGGGTTGCAGTGCCCAAAAATGTCTATAAAAACTTTGACCAAGGTCCTCGTTGTTCCACGCCAGCTGCCATGGCCACTAGTTCAGGGTGTTTTCGACTGCTATTTGGATTCTTCAAGGATTTATTCGACCTGTTTTTGTCACGGTCCTATGACAGTCGTTTATGGATCCGATTTGGATCGTTAAGGACTAGTGATACTCAGCTCTTGGTAGCTAGGAGGGTGAGTGGTGGTAATGATAGGGTTTTGCTTTAGATGATGGTATGGACAACCCATGTTTCACTATTGGGATTTGATGGTTTGTAGGATATGTAATTATATTTGTAGCAACATTAATAAGAAGTTATTCATTTCTGACATTGATTCCAATTCTTACTCATAGTGGCTATCTTGGTTGTCTCATATTTTCACTGTATTTGTATGTGTGCTTTCATATAGGAAATATGTTATGAACTAGTTTGCATTTGTTGTATATGTGTTTTCTTTCGAATCTATGCTTCTTTTTCCATGCCATGTCGGTAAATTATTGTGAACTATTTTTCAATTGAACTCTAGCATGTTCTTGTTCATGTATGCCTAAGATAGTTTCAACTTACTAATCTTTCTTGTGGTATGTTTCTTCTTGTTGCTTTCTTGTTGCATTCTTGTATCTCATTCTGCAGGTTGTCAATCATGGGTTCACCTCATTGCTACTATACGACATTTATTTCTTTCCGTCGGTCTAACATCTCCTCATTTGACCATCATGAGTGAAATCAACATGATGACAACTGAGCCTACATACAAGATGGGGCTCCTATCCCAAATAGTGTGAGGTCTAGTTAAGACTTCACACCAGGGAGAACCCCTAGTTGTTGGTGGTACATTCCAGCCCATCAATGTGATGAAGATCAACCATATTACAAATATCACTATGAGGTATTTTTATGGAAATGATACAATAATAGGGATACAACAGATGGAACATTTCTTTGATTTACACGAGGTGCAACACACATAAAAGGTACATGATGCATCTTTATATTTAGAAGCCAATCAATTTGTGTGGTATTGATCGCTTTATTCTCTTAAATCACTTATCACTTAGAAAATTTTTACAAAGGATTCGATAGCACATTATGAGGATACAAGGAGTAATACGATCTTTAGCCAATTATGAAATCTCAAACAAATGGGTTCAATTGGGGAGCACATTGAGGATTCCAAAGATTAAATATCAAGGTAACTGATATTCTAGAAGATCATATGATTTATGTCTTCATAAGGATCATAAAGGATAACATCCAACATGAGGTTTTGGGAACCTAAGTCATTGGAGAATGCATTCAGGGTGGCAAGAAAAGTTTAAAGCAAAATTACGACAACAAGGAGGTCTACCACTCGAAACTATAAATATGGAAGTGTTGCCACTTCTAACCTCCCACAACATACAAGGTTGACACCACAACAACTAGAGGAGAAATGAGAAAAATGGATTTGTTATACTTGAGATAACAAATACACTAAATGTCATAAGTTTTCTAAGAAGATATTATTTTACATCGATTGTGAAGAGGAGGAAGAAAAGGAACAAGAATTATAAAAATAAGAAGATATACAGCAGGAACCAACCTTAGGGGATGAAAAATAAGAAATGAATCCAACCATGTCTTGTAGTGCATTGGAAGGATTTACCACTCAAAATATCAAAATAGAAGGATATAAGAAGAGGAAAAAGGTACAAATGTTGCTTGATTCATGTAGTACTCATAATTTTATTCATTGTAATATGGCCAAGGATTTGAATTGCTTTCTATATTTAGCACTAGAGTGTTAAGTGATGGATGCAAATGGAGGAACTATAAATTTCTCATGCAAGTGTCATAATATAAATTTAACCATGGATGAATATGTATTGAATAGTCTAATACTTTCCATTCCAATGGGTGGTGCAAATGTTGTATTAAGAGTGAAATGGTTACAATATTTGGGGATGATAACTTTTATTTTTCAAGAACTTTTCTTGAAATTTTTCTTGGAAGGAAAGGAAATTGAATTAAGGAGTATCACAAGGAAAAATGTGAAGGTAATAAAATATAAAGACATGACAAAGATTTTGAAGAATGAACAATGAGGGTTAATTGTAAAATTATGTTCTCTAGATGCCCAAACATATAAGTCCTCCATTTCTCTAGTTCTCCAAAGAGTCCTTAACAATCATTCCAAGGTAGTTGAGACTCCCAAAGGTCTCCCATATATTTTCAATCATGGTCATGCTATTCACTTGATTCGAGGAAGTGTTCCTCCAAACATTAGACCTTACAGATATCCCTATGTCGAGAAGAGTGAAATTGAATGTATGGTTGGAAAAATGCTAGAGGAAGGTATAATTCAACCTGTTGTCCTCTGAGATGACTCTAGGTCAATTAGTCATGCCATAGCATCTAAAATGTCTTGTTTGTTTTTAATTTTTTTTATGACCAATGTTATGAATAATCCAAAAACAAGTGCTTAAGCCTTAACAGTTACTAAGTTGGGTGAAAGGGCTTCTATTTGTCTCCTTATAGTTAATTGATTTAAAATGGGTGAATAATAGAGTCTTGATGAAATATAACTTGCTAAATATTCAAAAGGAATATTTGATTGGTTATAAGAAAAGAATACAGGCAAACAACGTTTCTGTAGAACAAAATATATTTAGACGAATCTAGATGGGTGTGACAATTATTGGATATAAAGGAGTTTATAATAAAAAATAGTCTTATAAACTAGTCCCTAATTATTGTTTATAACTTCACAGGGGATTTAAGGCTGATTGATACTCAGTATGATATTACCCAGATCTCTACATAAAGACTTAAATATATGAAGAAAGACATAATGAAATAAGTAGATAAGAAAACCTTACTAGGAGACAAACTATAGAAGGAAATTTCAGAATCCTTTCATTAACTTGAAGCAAATCTCCAGCTCAGTTACAATTATGTTCTCAAAAATCATCCAAGGGTTCAACTGTTAATAACTCGAAGGAGGATTTATTTATACAAAAATTCTTCTAGATATTTTTAAAGAAAAATTACAAAAGTAGTACAAAACTATAGGAATTTCAAAAGCTGCTAAGTGTTGGCACTATCCTTTAGGAATCAGTTTATGATGTGGTCCCCAAAAGTGCTTCCTAGCTATCTTTTAGTTGTTGATGAAATTTAATCGATAACTTCACACAAGTGATCCAATATATCTTCACTTGGTATAGAAAGATTTACCAATTTCCTGTAAACTTCATCAACCTTAGTGTACTTCTTAAAAGTGGGCTTACTTACAAAAATGCGTTTAATCTCATGCTTAATTGTCAAGTCAAAATATAAAGCTTCTAACATTTTTTTTCCTATAATATGACCCTTTATGCCTCCAAAGTTTGATTTATTAGTTGATATAGTATAAATATTTTGGCATTATTCTTCCAAACTGATCAACATGTCATTTGGGGCCACTAATCCTGGAAATCCTCTCTGATTGAGTAAATTAAACTTAAAATGAAACCTTTGAACATAAATATTCAAGGTTTGGTACTTAGTCTATAGTTGAGTCATAAAGTTCTTTTTCTGCAAAACCTTCTTGATCTCCAAAATTGTTTATGTTCTGTCCAGAATCTCAATCTTCTCCAACTCGACCTTGGTTTTTGAATTAAGAACTCTGATCATGTCTGTAGCTACACTCGTTTTGTCTTTAAGAAGTTTCTTACCTTCATCAATAGCTATTTGACATCTGTTTATAAGTTATTCCTACTAAAAAATGATCTGAATGGAGGGCCATAATTCAGTTATGCTCTGGCTAATATTTACGCAAATACTTTCCTTGGCTTGGGCCAAGGTTTGAGCTATTAGTGACTCACTCTGCAACTCTTCTATCCTTTTGGTCAACCTGTGGGTCTTTTTCATTTCTTCAACATACAGAGTCATTTTTTTATTATCTTTTGAGCTTCTGGATTCTTAAATTTCTTATGAAGCCTTTCATTTTCTTGTTTCTAGCGAGTCAACTGATGTAAGAGTTTGCTCAAATCTCCTGCTATTGATGTATATTGTATTGTGGCTAATGTTGATCACCCTGCTATTATGGACACTGTAATAGGAATAATTGTGATAGGAGCTATAACTAACTGAGTAAATTTCTATTTTTCCTTGAGAAAATTCTCAATTTGCTCCTCCATGGTCTTTATCTCTACATTCTTCTCAAAATTTAGCTTGAACATTTCTTCCTTGTGCTATTCAATTTCTGCTATCTCCTTGGTCCAAGGGTCCTCTATAGAAGGTAGTTTCAGTTGCTTCCTCAATGCTAAAATATCTACATTTTTCTTTTTGATAATATCTTCTGCAAATTTAACATCAGTAGGGTCATATCCAATTTTAATCACTAAGTATTCTAATGACTTGACCCTGTTATCCTTTGCTAAAGATGACATCTTTTCAACCTTCAATTCTATCTTCACATTTAACAGAGCAATTCTAAGTTTTGACAATGCCATAACAGTATTGGTCATGGTAGAGAAGATCATCTCACCAATCTGCCTATGCATGTCCATTTGATCAATTGGGTGTAACTGATTAGCATCAAAAGAAAATATAGTCTTCTTGTAATCATAAGGAGCCTCGAGAAAGGGAACTTGGGCCTATAGAAAAGCCATTTGCATTCTACCCTTTTTGTTGTCAAAAGTTGTCAACAACCTATGTTGTGAAGTAGAAGCCTACTTCCAAAATTGTGCATAAACATTTGCCTTTAAATCTTCATTCTTCTACTTAATTTCAAGGAAATTAGTGAAGATGTTTGGCTCCTTTGTTTCACTTTCTCCTGCAGATTGGCTGATCTCTAACAAATTTTGTGAAGTTGAAGAAGAAGATGGAGTAGTGATTACAGTTTCTTCTATCCCTATAGATACTCGTGAATCATCCAAATTCATGATGATAGGATCCTTCTGACCCTGAGTAGTAGTAGTGCCTTTGGAGTCAATCCTTGATTTCTTCTAATAGTGAATGAATTCCTTTTCTCCAACCGTTGATGATAAAAATCCTTCTCTGGGCCTCTTTTCCTACTTGGTGTGAGAAGTAGGAGTCTAAAGAGTAGAAGGAGGTAAAACTTGTTCTTCTGCTTCTTGAAGAGTATTCTCCTCCCACTGTGTTTCTGGGAAAACTAGTGTATACTCAGATTTTCTAGTCCCACTAAGATGGGTAGCTATCTTAGAAACAAACAATTCAAAGTAACTTGTGTTTTCCTTTATGAGAGATAGATGAGAGAGAAGTAGAGAGCACCAACCTTAGTCTTTCGCTTGGCTCCTTGCTTGTTTCCTCTCTCCTTTGATAGAGCTTTCGCCACTCCTTTCTCACTTGTCCTGCTTCAAAGAACACCTGTAGAGTCAAAGAAACAAAATACCATGAAAACATAGAGATCTATAACCATAAACAATGTAGAATCAGATGTACGTTAACCATACAAATGCATACACAAATACAAGATTCAGAAATATACAAGTATATGGAGGAAAATTCAAATAGCTTTATTGATAGAAGTTGTAGAAGAGAGGATTACAACCTAGCTGTCTGATCCAGTACCATCCTCCGAGCATGAAATCCCTCTTCACCTCATGAAAAGATATATCACCCAACAATACAATGCTTAACAGAGAAACCAACAACACTTCCTTACAAAATACAAAATTCCAGCCTTTGGATTTCTAGGATGAGGGATCCATATATAGATATTTGCAGGGAGGTGAGTCAGCTTCTGGGATTTTTATTAGTGTTATTTCATTGATAGTTCTTGGTTCCAATTGGATATTTCATGATATCTTACTCATCCCTGGGTGAATTCAGAGAGGCAAGTGTCATATGAGCAGTTTCTAGAAGATTCTCTGAGTTCCCACCTAGCAAATTGCCTCTTCCATTTGTCTGCTCTCGCTAATCGTACCCTACAAAAGGGATTTTTAGTATGAATCACACCCCTTGTGTGTAATAAGTGAGATGCATCGCACCCTGAACATGGAGTAGTCTATATGGTCTAGTTTTGACTCGTTTTGAGCAGTTTTTCAGGGACAACTTCTGGGAAATTATGTACTCAGTTGACCTTGATCCTTTAGGGTAGGAAACAACACTTTTAGGGGTTTAGAAGCCCGTGGTTTATGGACATATATTATTGGGGTTACAGTGCCCAAATATGTCTATAACAATTTCCCCCTAAAGCATGAGGTTGTAAATCTTCTGATGTCAGGTGAAATGATTTATCATGAGGATCCGAGGTTTTTCGAACTGGAAGGTGACCTGTAATAAGATACAATACAATACATTATGTTCATAATATTTTCATGATCTAGCTGAGGCGGGCATTCCCATGCTCAACTTTATAAATTCATTTTCATGTACATAGGACAGACAACCGTCTGTGTGGCAAACTAATGATTCTGGTAGAGCCATCATCCCTTAGCTTGGATGATCATCTGTGTAGCTATGGAGTAAATTTGATGTCTTTATTTTCCTGAATATATGATGGCCCAGATGGATGAAACTAGATCCAAGGTCTTCAAACTTTTTCAATCTTTTCCCGATGTACAAGTCGATCCATGCGAAAAGATGTTTTGATGTCGAACATGGAAAGACATCGCATGATTACTAGCCAATGATATAAGCTGTTAACAGGCACGAGAGGAATCACCGATAATGATAATGACCCTCAAGGTACTGCAGTACAATTCACATGGTGTGAATACATGAGTTGATGTCAAACACCACACAAATCTTTCAGTCGAAGGCCATTGATGTAAACCTATCACCGGAAGTGAGAAACTTCCCATTGAGGCATGCAAGCTTCAAAGTACTGAAAAGGTTGTTCCTAAGTCAACTTGGATAATGAGCTGATGTTGACAAGAAGTAACCCGTCATGGGAGGGCCTTAATGAATCCCACATCTATGAATTGGAATGGAGAAAATGATTTTGTGGAGGTGAAAACGATCTGATGATACAAGGTTCAGGGTGGTGGTCATGAAAGAATGGAGCGTGAAGGTATTGCAGTGGATGGGGCGTTAGCTGGGTTGGTGAATTCTCTGAGCGACTTCTCTTGAACATATTGGTGACACTGAGATGGACTGGTAGTGTTAACCCCAAAAATGGATGGTACGGAGGACCAATGGTGATATGACTAGTGAACAGAATAACCCAACCCGACCCAATCATGGCGATGGAGTGAAAGTGTCATGTTCAAGAGCGACTTGCTACCAATGAAGTTCTTCAAGTTTTCTTCCCTTTTCCCCAGTCATTACTGACCAATATCTCTTTATTTTTATCAAGCTTGAGGAGGATAACATATTCTTGTTCTATAATTTTCCCTTCGGGCAAACTTATCGCTATGTTTTAGCGAGCCTAGCGACAATGAAACTCGCTCTTGCCTGTATGGACAAGTTTGTCACTATTGTTTTAACAAGTTTAATGACAAAGATAACTTGGTCCTTTTCATATTTAGAGAGTTTGAAAATGGACGGAAAGGAAACTCCAGTAGTCCTTTTTCGTTGTATAATCCCTTAAGTCCCAAAAAGTATAAAATAATATGAAAGGGATGACTTTTCAATAGTTTTAGCAAGACGAACAAGGCAAGTGCTCAATATTTTTGTGTAATGATCCCTCAGGTCCAAAAGGATTAAAATATAGAGGAGGGATGGTGCTTCCCTTTTCTTTAACGAGCTGGAAAGGCCAGTGGCTTGGAAATCTTTTCATATTTTACGAGTTTAACAAGAGCTTAAAAGAGACTCGTTTTTGAGGAACGAGTGAGTTTTCAGGTAGCAACTGGTTCCAGATAAGTTTGGAACTTTTAAAGCATGGAAGTGTAAAGAAGGTGGCTAGCAGAATCACTTGTCGCAACTGTTCCTAAAAATGGTAAACAATCAAGTGGAGGCATATGATCGGCTAAAAGAGTGGAGGTGATGGTAAGAACATGACCAAGGCTCAAAGGGTTGATAGCAATGCGATCACAAAGGTTATTTACCGAATGGTGGATTCATTTTTTAATGATCTTGAAACTTTAGAAACTATGCTTAGTGCTAGGTTTATTTTTTAACGAGCTTAAACTTTGCAGGAACATTTCTCGTAGTTAGAGATGTTCAATTCACCATTAACACTATGTTCTTTTGATGGTCGTCCTACCTGTTCAATTGCTCCATCAAATTGATTAGAAATGTAAATACATTATTGAAAAATGAGTTAAAAACCAACATCTTACTTGAATTACGTGAATAGTAACATAAAAGTAGTTTTACCTCTCATTTTTACCATTTCATTCAAATTTTGGTCTGTTGGAGCTCTGGAGGTGTTTTCCTCCTCGATTTTCATTAGCTGATTCTGAGAGATTTGGTGGACTATTTTCAGTGTTGTCTAGACTAGGTAGGAGCTAACCCTAAGATCTTCAATTGCATTCTTTCCTTTTCTGATTCTGAGCAGCTTTTCCTATTTTTCTGGGCCTCAGGGGTTTGAACAATTCATTCTCTCCCCATCACACCTAGTATACATTGAAAGGTGTGATGCATACTAAGCTGGCCATTAGCCAATCAGTATGCTTCCCCCCTATACATATCTAGGGTGTGATGGGCGTAGGGAGGAAAGTTTATGCACTGTTTTTTTCATGGAAATTTTGCCTGTTTTTGCCCAAATCAGGATCCTAATTCTTCTCTTGTTTGTTTTTTAGAGATTCATCAGATCAAGATGGTCAGTACATGGTGCAAATGTGAGCATGAAGAAGAGGATATGATTTCCTTACATGATTCCGGTATGGTTACTACATTGCAAAATTGTGGCTTGCTCAAATTCTTCTGCATATCCAACATGAGGAAACAAATCAATTTGTTGCAATATCTTCTTGATGCATGGGATCCTACCAACCAAGTGTTTCAGATTAGAAGTAAATCCATCCCTTTGATAGTTGAGGATATCTACTTCTTGACCAGGTTAATGAGGTGCGGTGCCCCTCTCTCACTATCAGGATCTGCCCATGGGGGTGAATCCATGAGGGATTATATTCGGCAGTTCTGTAGAGATGGAAATCATCCGAGTAGGGATGACAAGATCAATATTTGAGATGTCACTGACCAGTCCTTGAGGACTATCTTATTCACCTTTGCTAGATTGGCTAGTAGTGTGGCTCTTTACTTGGCCAACAGGTCCTATATGCAGTATGCCTTAGAATGCCTTGAACCAAAGGTATTCAACTGGTGTGATGCAGTACTTCCGGTTATAAAAGAACAACTTTCCAAGGTGAAGAATGGAAGATCCAAGAACTTTGGTTATGGTTCTATTATGATCACTTTTTCCTTGGAGAGGATCCCACTGATGTAGCCACAATACATTTCACTCGGACTGCTAGCACTGAGGGAACCACGGATGCAGATATGGGTTGATCTTATGGCCAGACATGCTGGCCAGTTGCAAATTTCATTCTATGATGCCTTCTTTGAGTGGTTCAACTGTCAGTAGATGGTCTTTGCTGAGTATCCGTATGTTGGGATGGATTTCTGGGGTCACCTAGATTTGGTTCTGCCAGCTGGTGAGCAGTGGGGTGTTATAGGTAAAAATATTTGACCATATCTCTATTTATTGCTTTTATAATGTTCTTGTGCTTTTTAAATGTTATCAAGAGTAATAAAACCCATATATTTGTGCGGATATTGGACAAGTGCGACCAACCGTGTGCTCGAGGGTAGCAGCTGCTATTCCAGCAGGAGAGGTTGTAGGGAGGGTTGTCCTTCGCAATCTGGACATAGCAGAGACACTTGCATTATTGTAGAATCAGATCGAGGGTCTCACCCTTGGCATTTAGGATGTGAGGATCGACGAGTTACCAATAAGATTACAGTGCCATACCATTGGTGTGTCAAGTCAATGGAATAGGCTCTTACATATGATTGCACATGCGATGACTTGTTATCACCAGCACCATTAGTCTAGGGTGCTTTCCTGCATTTTTGAGTTTTTGGGTTGTATGACAAATTTTGTCTTGGACACAGAACATTTTGTAAGAAACTATAAACAATTATATATATTTTTGATTTTCGGAGTTTTATTTTGGTTAAGTTATATGATCTTGATGCAAATGTTGATTGAAATGCTTTTTATTTTATCAATGTTGCAAATGTCTATCTAACGCATAATTCGCTAATGAATCGGTTAACATGTTTAAGTCTCTGGAAATGTGTTGATATTGAATAGAATCAAACTACCTTTCCAAAATCCTGACCCTTAGGAACATACAATAGATAGCTGGATTTCGAACGGAATAGATGCCAGTAAGTTGTAGGATGACGAGTTGTGAGTCTAGTTTGACAACAAGTCGGCGTATGCCATGTGCAATGGCATTAGAGAGAAGCTCTATCAACACGTTGTATTCAGCGATGTTGTTCATTGAATGACCAATACATACCCTTCTGAAACTCACTAACTCGCCGCTTGGATAAAAAATGGCCCAGGCTGTAGAAGATAGGTTCTGCGTACTACGATTAGCTCCGTCGGTGTATCCAACAAATGATTCCAATAGGTACGAAATCTATAACAAGTGAAAAAGTGGATTACCTAACCAAAACAATCACCCTTGACGAAAACAAAAATGTAACAAAAGCATATAAAGAGATTACTACACTTGATTAAGCATAGTAACACTTGAGATACAACCCGTTTCGAGGTTGTGATAGTGGAATCCCATCGTAATCTACTAGCTCGTAGGCTCCTTTTGTTAATGCTCACTTAACAATTTAGGGACCCATCCACAATAATTGGAACTTTCCTGCTCCAGATTTATTGGATTCCTGATCATAAAGAAAGACCAAGTCACCTTCTGAGAAGACACGAGGTTTGACATTTTTGTCAAATTGCGCCTTGACTCATTTCTTATGAGCTTCGTTAACCAAGGTGGAATCACGATGGGTTTCATCCAATTGGATTAGTTCTGAGAAACGAGCCTCTTCCTCTGAAGTCCCAAGGAGAATGTTGACTGCGAGCTTGAGAGACAAGATTTCACACTGAATCGATAAGACTGCTTCCATACCATACACCAGCTGAAAGGGTGTAAATCTGATTGCATTTCTCACCGATGTCCTATATGCCCACAAGGCCGAGTACAAGATTAGGTGCCAACTCTGTTTGTGGAATCCAATCATCCTTTGTAGCATGCACTTTGGGACTTTGTTAATGGCCTCAACTTGTTTGTTAACTTGTGGATAATATGGAGTAGAACTGTCGTGGGACAATCCTAATTTGGCAGCCAATTCAACCATCACGTGATTCTAGAAATGCAATCCATGATCTGTGACTATATCTTATGGAACACCAAATCTAGAGACTACCTGATTGAAAAGGAAAAGAGCATATGTTTCACCGTTGTTGTTTAATATAGGCATTGCCTCAGCCCATTTTGTAAATTAGTCAATTGCGACTATGATATACCCAATCCTCCCGGTTGAGGTGGGGTTACATGTCATGAAATTTATGCCCCATTTGGCGAATGGCCCAACAACAACTACTGGATGCAGAGGTGTGGGTGGTAGTCTGGTTTTGTGGTTGAAGATTTGACAAGCATGGCAACTTCTGACTTCGATTATGCAATCTTTGAACATAGTAGGCCAGATATAACTTGCTTGTAAGATCTTTTGCACCATAGCATAACCAAATTGATTACCCCCACACGTGCCTGAATGGAAATCATTCAAGACTTTTTTGGCCTCCTCATGCATGAGGCACCTTCACAGAACTATATCAATACCGCGACGGTAAAGTGTATCATTGATGATCATGTAGTATTTTGCTTGGTATTGAGCACGTCGTTGTTCTGAGCGAGAGGTATTAGGCCTGTATGTTTGGGTTTGGAGATAGATTATTATATCTCCATACCATGGATCGCTTGACAATATCAGAAACAAAGATTCATCCATGATTGATGCTTTAGATTTTGAATTGTTGGACAATGATGGGAAGTCACATAGTAACTCCACAAAAACTAGAGATTCCTTTGATTTGGATTTTACAAATTCTAGATCAAACTCTTGCAAAATGGCTATCCAATTTGAATACTGTCCCCCTAGTAACTGAGGCGACACTATGTAAGTCATAGGGTTGCAATATGACAAAATGGTAGTTTTGTGAAAGAGGATATAGTGTCAAAATCTCTATACTGCTTGAACAGCTACAAGAGCCAGCTTTTCAATATAGGAGTACTTGTTTTCTGTGTCATTTAACTTTCGACTTAAATAATAGATAGGATGTTCAATTCCATTGTCTTCTTGAACTAAAACCATTGCGATGATCGTATCTGCTGCAGCTAGATACAGGTTAAAGTCTTTTTGATAGTCAGGAGCATACATTAATGATGCTTTTTGTTAGCACTCAAATCTACCTTAGGCTGAAATAAGGTAAAACTCAATGCTACATCAAACCACGCTCAACCTCGTAGCTAGCCCTATGAGGACAAGAGAGGGCCCTCTCTAGTCAATCTCGATAAAATGAGAAATAGGGTGCAAGATGACTCTAGAATGGGAACTGATTTTAGGCTAGTAAAGAGATAGGAAAGTTTGATTTTGATTTTTTGGGTTTTTGTTGGAGAAATGGGAAAAAACAATTTTGGGTCCGAGGATAAGGCCAGATCTTTACATAATTCGAGTTGGGGCGAGATAGGAAATAGTCTTAATGATTTTTTATTAAGTGTATGGATGGATCAGAATGTAAAGGAGCTGAAGAGAGCAAAGGGGAACATGGATCCTCTCCAAACAGGTGAAAACATGTAAAACTAAACAAATTCAAAGGCAGAGCACTGAAATCAATGGATTCAACCTCATTTACTCATTCATTTAGTTTCAGAAGCATAAGAAGGGAATGGCATACAATAAAAATGAAAGAACTTATAATAATTTGAGAGAAAACACCATCAAGAACTGAAATCCACAAGAATCCCAACAGGTGCTACAAAACCTCTGATCCTTCCTTAGCCAAAATATGAAAAATATGTACAATAATGTGCCAAAATATTTCCCAAGAGTCCAACCCGTAGAATGTCTCAAAAATTACATCAGATAGACCTCCTAACCCCTTCCGACACCTCTAGGGGTAGAATTCCTCCTTCTAGGAGCAGTTCCAACTAATTCTAAACAAGGAGCTAGAATATAGGCATCTAAACAACTTACCTCTAAAAGGGAGGAAACTGATTCTTACATTTGATTTTTACTTTTTTAAGATTGAATCATCTAGGATAGGTAAAAGTGAGTCAAAGTTACATTCCAACCATCAATTTACATCATCATAACTCAAAAATTTCAACCAAAAGCAAAACTGGTTCAACCGGCCGAATTTATGAGCTAGAAGGTGAAAAATTGACCAAAAATCCATATGCGTAGTGCGCCTGAGCCATGTGCGTAGCGTGCCTTTCAGCCTGATTTTGGGGCAATTATCGGCATCCAAATTGGGCTCATGATAGCTGATTGGAAAGCCCTAGATGTTTTCTATCCAACCCAAGTGGAGTTTCTAAATTTAGAGCTCATTTGCCCCTCCAAAACTTAATTCTCCCAGAAGTACTTCTTGTTGGTGCAAAAGGTGGTAGCAAGGTGGTTTTCATGGTGTTTTTGGGCCTTTTGATCATCTAGAACTTCATTAAATGCTTCAGAAATACATGAGCATGCATAACTTACCATGACAAACCCACAAATATAAATTTTTCCTTCAGCAGGTGTCCCAATCAAAAGCGAGCGCGTCGACGCGCTACTCGTATAGCTGAAAAATCTGTTTTAGGCCAAAATATTTCAAAATGACAAAAATTTCTTCGAATTTGCTCAAATTCAGAGCTAAGACCCTCCATCATGTATTATGTCCAGCCAATGAAGCCTCAGCCAAAATCCAGAGTGGATCAGGCCTTTTCCGCTGTTTTAGTGCTCTGCTCAACCTCCTCTTCAGAATATTCATTTTTGCCTTGCAGACATGCATGAGAGCCCAATAATGACCTTTCATGTGACGAAGCATGTCTTTGTCTCTATTGACCTTTGCCAACAATTTCTCCAGATGAATGTTAAGATGTATGAGGCAAGACTCTCGATCAGCCGGTGTCATATCACCAGGTCTCTTTCGGGCCAATTGTCGATCCTCATGGATTCGCCACAGCTCATAAAGTGTATGCTCATCCTCTAGTTGTTTTTTACGCTGCTCTAGGTAGTTTATCACCCACTGAGCCATTTGCAAATTATTTTTCAGCATGTCATTCTCAACCTTTTTCTCTTGGATGATCTCCTTCAGCTTCGTGCTAGGAGAGCTCGCATCAACATCAATGATCATGAAATCAGTGTCTCGACCTCCTGAAGGGCCCTCATCATGCATAGGCCTCTTTCCTTTGTCCTGGATCTGTACCTGTGCTGAAGAAGAAGGCGAGACCCCTTCCACATCATGTGGAGATAATACTCGCTCTGCTAATGGAGTCAATGAGACCCCTTCCACCCCGGGTGGAGATAGTACTCGCCATGTAGCTGCAAATAAGGCCTTGTGGCCTCGATGGTATGTCACATACAATGGAGCACTTATATGCTCGATCTCAGGAATGTTAGGCTGGTGTGAAGACTCTCCCTCATCATGAACTACCTCGGGAAGCGGATGTGGTGCTGTGAAGAATTCAGGGGAGATGAAATCCTCCCAAGTAATGCCCTGCTGTGTCAACTGATGTACTACTATGATCTTGATCAACGTGTAATGATATATACTTCTATGCTGCTGTGTTGGGGTCTTCTTCTATACAAAAATCATCATCCTCTCTATGTTGCGATACATGAAGTACATAATGTTCATCATACGTACCCTCATGAAATGCATCAACAAATGGACATGGTATGCATAGAGACACGAGAATCTGCCCTCGCAACTCAAATACCAAATGATGAGTTTCATCAATGGTGAAAACTCATCCCTCAGGAATCTGAAAGGAAAAAACCTGCTCAGTTGTTTCATATACCCAGGTTTGATGTATGTCTCATAGTAGAATTTCTCTAACTGTTGACGTTTGTTCCATTCCTCTCCTATATTTGGTATCCTGGTGGCCTGAGAAATAGTCTCTGGTGACAGAATGAAATTTACTCCGGCGAGGTTTACACGACCATCATGTAAATGTAGAACAAATAGACGAGCTAGTTCATGATGATCCTGGGTTTGTGAGATCATCTCACAGTATCAGAAACATGACTGATGCTGAAAACAATCCATTGCAAGCGGGCAAGCCTGCAATTGAGCCAAAGAAGTAGGCTCCTCCCTGAGATGTTTACCACTTTTGCCACTTTTGTGAGACCTCCGTGGCACATTACCCTCAGCTGTGGAATCACTGTCATACTCCTGCTCATAAACTGAATCCGTCTCTGAGATGGCTTTGAAAACAAGATGTCTGTAATATGTATGTTGATATAGGTGTAGTGAAGTCAAAAGTTTCAATGTATGCTCAGAACCCAAATATGTTGCATATGTACCAAAGCATCATAAGAAAATAAGCCACAGTGGTAATAGCTCTGTTAAGTGGATTGGCATAAAAACATTCACTGCTTTGATCACAAGGGAATTTGACAAATGAGTAACAAGTGCAGTGTAGTGTGCAGCCTTTATAATGCTGGCTAAAATTTGTCAAAGGGGAAAATGAGTATAAGACTGTGTTTGTCGATGGGAAATGGGAAACAATGTGACAATGACCATGGTCAAACAAATAGCAATGGCAGTGGTAATATAATGGCGGTGACAGCAGTGGCAAAATGACAAACTGAGAGCGTGAGGGCAGTGACACTTTGACAGTAGATGCATAGGTATATATATCAACAATACAAGCTGGGAGATCCTTCACAAGACCATAAATATGTATTCAAAACCCTAAGAAATGAATCTGCTATGAACATATGGTTCACTTTTGTCCACATCAAACACGCTAATTTCCCCACTTTAAAAAAAACACCACAATCCTGTTCAAAAATCACTAAGAAACCATTAAAAACCTACTTGCAAGCCGATTATGCCGATTTGGTGTGAAATTGGACGCAAGGGCAGAAAATTTTAGCTCTGAGACTGTATGGGTAGTGTGCCCACCCAATGCGTAGCGCGCTGCAAGTGCGTAGCACCCATGGTTTTTAACACTGGCTGGTGATGTTATATGCGTAGCGCGCCTCCTCTGCACATAGCGTGCACCTCTAGCGGTCCACAACTTTGCAAACACGATTTCGGCCTTCAACTTCACCAGCTCAATTTCTGCCTTGAGAATTCGTGCAAATGAATTGTTTACCATGGTTTATATGTGAAGAAAAATATCTCATAAAATCAGATTTGACTTTCAATTTACTCCATGACCCACTTTTATAATGTTTGGCACTTTGTCATTTGATCACTTAATATAATGCTGATATTTGGCTTTTCCTTGCTTTTTCTGAATCTTGGACTGATGATACTTTGTTGTTTTTTGCAAAGATTTGGCATTTGACTTTGAAAAAGATCAGAGGCTTGCTTTGAAACTTCTTATGGTGAAATAAATACATTTATTACAAGAAAATGAAGTTTGACAATTTCTAGTTTCAAAACAGAGTTTTGGACTAGAAATGTCTTCAAATGTTTTTGATAATAAAAACGTGAAATAGAGAAGTATGTGCTTCTACCATCTGAGTGTTAGCTGTAGGTTCCTTGACCATGAGAAATCCTGGCATATTGTCTCTCTCAAGCTCATACTCCTCATCTTCATGGTCTAGGTCATTCTAAACAAACATTTCTCAGGATTTCAAACATGACAACCTTCTCTCTTGTGAAAGAAAAATTGTTTGTTTACTGACTATAAACTGATTCCAAGACCGTCACATTTTCAAAAGAGGAAGATTTCACAACACTTCTACCTTGTGGCACTGCAATCTGTTTTAGTGTGCTTTAAATGACTTTCAGCATTATCTATTCATCTTCGCACAAAGGAGATATGTTTTTTGTTTTGCTTCATATATAATTCTTCATATATATGGCAATCAATTATCATTTCCCATTGATTTTCAAAAGCAATTTCTACTTCCTAAACAAAATCCCATCTTTTTTCAATGAAATGACAGATTACCTCCTCATGAGGCTTTGTCAATAACGTTTGCCTTCTTCATTTCATATATCTCAACATAGAGCTCCCTTCATGGGATTCAAACAAGGTTGTCTTCCATCATAGATTGATCTAATTTGAATGGGACTGACTTTATCACATTCTAAATTGAAACTTGAATTTCATGCTTGTGTTCTTCTTATGGACAGATCTGGAATAAAACCTTCTCCTTCATCATCTTCCACTGTACTTAGATTTTGATCCTGCTGCAAATTTTCCTGTGCATCTTGACAAGTATCCTCTAAGTTTTCTTTATACTGCTAAAATGGATTTTCATACAGGGCCTCCGTGATCTCTTCATCCATGAAATTATCATCTTCATAATATTTCTCAAGGCTTTCAATAAAACTATAAGCATGTTTGCAACAATTCTGAACTAAATTTAACGATGGATAAGATTCTTTATATCTTTCAATGAACATGGCATGAAAATCCTTTAAGCAGTAAATAAAAGCAGACGGCAAACTTTCATACCAAGATTGGGCTTCACCTTCTAGAGTGGCCAGGAATATCTTCATCAAGAAATATTCAGGAAAATCAACCTTCAACTTGCGAATATGCATGTGAAATGTAACCAAATGTAAATCAACATCCTTCCTATCATCATCTTTAAACGTAGGCAAATTCCTTGACCAATCTACCTTCGGAATTTTGTTTGGAAAACCTGGAATGTGATATCAGCTCATGGGAGTGTATCGTCTTGCAACCTGTTCCATCTTGTAAATCTTAAAGCTACTGATCATCCTATAGTGGAGTCACCATGAAGCATTGATTTCTGGATTTTTCAGTGAATGGAGTCACCAGGTGAATGATTTTAGCCTTCTTATGTCTGATCATTGTCCACCATCAACCATCAGATCTGAACTTGATACATGTACTGGGGCAATTAACAAGTTAGATGTCACGTTTACAAGCTAAACGGGAGATTGACTGAAGCAGCGTTTATCTACTTCGCTAATGCATAACAAAAGATTTTCAAAGGCTACCTGGTGTGACTTCAGGCTTTGTCTGTAGCTTATAGATCAAATGACATCAGCAAGAAAACCATTTCTTCCCCAGTATGGTCACCACTATGTTAGCGCTCAAATCTACCTTAGGCTGAAATAAGGTAAAACTGAAGGCTACATCAAACCATGCTCAGCCTCGTAGCTAGCTCTACGAGGACAGGAGAGGGCTCTCTCCAGTCAATCTCGATAAAATGAGCAATAGGGTGCGAGTTACTCTAGAATGGGAACTGATTTTAGGCTAGTAAAGAGATAGGAAAGTTTGATTTTGATTTTTTGGGTTTTTGTTGGAGAAATGGGAAAAAAAATATTTTGGGTCTGGGGATAAGGCCAGATCTTTACAGAATTCGAGTTGGGGCGAGGTAGGCAGTAGTCTTAATGCTTTTTGATTAAGTGTATGGATGGATCAAAATGAAAAGGAGCTGAAGAGAGCAAAGGAGAACATGGATCCTCTCCAAACAGGCGAAAACATGTAAAACTAAACAAATTCAAAGGTAGAGCACTGAAATCAATGGATTCAACCTCATTTACTCATTCATTTAGTTTTAGAAGCATAAGAAGGGAATGGAATACATTAAACATGAAAGAGCTTACAATAAACTAAGAGAAAACACCATCAGATCTGAAAGCCACAAGAATTCCAACAGGTGCTGCAAAACCTCTGATCTTTCCTTAGCCAAAATATGAAAAATATGTACAATAATGTGCCAAAATCTTTCCCAAGAGTCCAACCTGTAGAATGTCTCAAAAATTACATCATATAGACCTCCTAACCCCTTCCCACACCTCTAGGTGTCGAATTCCTCCTTCTAGGATCAGTTCCAACTAATTCTAAACAAGGAGCTAGAATATAGGCATCTAAACAACTTACCTCTAAAAGGGAGGAAACTGATTCTTACATCTGATTTTTACTTTTTTAAGAGTGAATCATTTAGGATAGGTAAAATTGAGTCAAAGTTACATGCCAACCATCAATTTACATCATGATAACTCAAAAATTTCATCCACAAGCAAAACTGGTTCAACTGGCCGAATTTCTGAGCTGGAAGGTGAAAAATTGACCAAACATCCATATGCGTAGTGTGCCTGAGCCATGTGCGTAGCACGCCTTGCATCCTAATTTTGGGGCACTTCTCGGCATCCAAATTAGGCTCATGATAGCTTGTTGGAAAGCCCTATATGTTGGCTATCCAACCCAAGTGGAATTTCCAAATTTGGATCTAATTTGCCCCTCCAAAACTTCATTCTCCCAGAAGTACTTCCTTTTGGTGAAAAAGGTGGCAGCAAGGTGGTTTTCATGGTGTTTTTGGGCCTTTTGATCATCCAGAACTTCATGAAATGCTTCGGAAATACTTGAGAATTCATAAATTACCATGAAAAACCCAAAAGTATAAACTTTTCCTTTAGCAAGTGTCCCAATCAAAAGCGAGCGCGTCGACGCGCTACTCGTATAACTGAAAAATCTGTTTTTAGGCCAAAATATTTCAAAATGACAAAAATTTCTCCGAATTTGCTCAAATTCGGAGTGAAGAGCCTCCATCATGTATTATGTCCAACCAATGAAGCCTCGCAAAAATCCGGAGTGGATCAGGCCTTTTCCGCCGTTCTAGTGCTCTGCTCAACCTCCTCTTCAGAATATTCATTTTTGCCTTGCAGACATGCATGCGAGCCCAATAATGACCTTTCATGTGACGAAGCATGTATTTGTCTCTATTGCCCTTTGCCAACAATTTCTCCAGATGAATGTTAACATGTATGAGGCAAGACTCTCGATCAGCTGATGTCATATCACCAGGTCTCTTTCGGGCCAATTGTCGATCCTCACGGATTCGCCGCAGCTCATAAAGTGTACGCTCATCCTCTAGCTGTTTGTTACACTGCTCCAGGTAGTTTATCGCCCACTGAGCCATCTGTAATTTCTTTTTCAGTGTGTCATTCGCAGAATTTTTCTCCTGGATGATCTCCTTCATCTTTGAGCTAGGAGAGCTCGTATCAACATAAATGATCATGAAATCAGTCCCGGCCTCCTGAAGGGCCCTCATCATGCATAGGCCTCTTTCCTCTGTCCTGGATCTGTACCTGTGATGAAGAAGAAGGCGAGACCCCTTCCACATCATGTGGAGATAATACTCACTCTGCTAATGGAGTCAACGAGACCCCTTCCACCCCGGGTGGAGATAGTACTCGCCATGTAGCTGCAAATAAGGCCCTGTGGCCTCGTTTGTATGTCACATACAATGGAGCATTATATGCTCAATCTCAGGAATGTTAGGCTGGTGTGAAGGCTCTCCCTCATCATGAACTAACTCAGGAAGCAGCTATGGCACTGTGAAGAAGTCACGGGAGATGAAATCCTCCCAAGTAATGCCCTGCTGTGTCAACTGATGTACCACTATGATCTTGATCAGCGCGTAATGATATATACTTCTATGCTGCTGTGTTGGGGTCTTCTTCTATACAAAAATCATCATCCTCTCTATGTTGCGATACATGAAGTACGAAATGTTCATCATACGTACCCTCGTGAAATGCATCAACAAACGGACATGGTACCCATAGAGACATGAGAATCTACCCTCGCAACTGAAATATCGAATGATAAGTTTCATCAATGGTGCAAACTCATCCCTCAGGAATCTGAAAGGAAAAACCCTGGTCAGTTGTTTCATATACCCAGGTTTGATGTATGGCTCATAGAAGAATTTCTCTAACTACTGACGTTTGTTCCATTCCTCTCCTATATTTGGTATCCCGGTGGCCTGAGCAATAGTCTCTGGTGACAGAATGAAATTTACTTCAGCG
The DNA here is from genome assembly GCA_000404065.3 of Pinus taeda. Lineage (NCBI taxonomy): Eukaryota > Viridiplantae > Streptophyta > Pinopsida > Pinales > Pinaceae > Pinus > Pinus taeda. The sequence goes on along the minus strand of APFE030397239.1, from coordinate 82,356 downwards.
AGGTTTACACAACCATCATGTAAATGTAGAACAAATAGACAAGCTAGTTCACGATGATGTTGGGTTTGTGAGATCATCTCACAATATCAGAAACATGACTGATGCTGAAAACAATCCATTGCAAGTGGGCAAGCCTGCAATTGAGCCAAAGAAGTAGGCTCCTCCCTGAGATGTTTACCACTTTTTCCACTTTTTTGAGACTTCCGTGGCACATTACCCTCAGTTGTGGAGTCATTGTCATACTCCTGCTCATAAACTGAATATGTCTCTGACATGGCTTTGAAAACAAGATGTCTGCAATATGTATGTTGATATAGGTGTAGTGAAGTCAAAAGTTTCAATGTATTCTCAGAACCCAAATATGTTGCATATGTACCAAAGCATCATAAGAAAATAAGCCATAGTGGTAATAGCTCTGTTAAGTGGATTGGCATAAAAATAGTCACTGCTTTGATCACAAGGGAATTTGACAAATGAGTAACAAGTGCAGTGTATTGTGCAGCCTTTGTAATGCTGGCTAAATTTGTCAAAGGGGAAAATGAGTATAAGACTGTGTTTGTCGATGGGAAATGGGAAACAATGTGACAATGACCCTAGTGAAACAAATAGCAATGAAAGTGGTAATATAATGGCAGTGACAACAGTGGTAAAATGACAAACTGAGAGTGTGAGGGCAGTGACACTTTGCCAGAAGATGCATGGGTATATATATCAACAATACAAGTTGGGAAATCCTTCACAAGACCATCAATATGTATTCAAAACCCTAAGAAATGAATCTGCTATGAACATAGGGTTCACTTTTGTCCACATCAAACACACTAATTTCCCCACTTTAAAAAAAACACCACAATCCTGTTCAAAAATCACTGAGCAACCATTAAAAACCTACTTGCAAGCTGATTATACTGATTTGGTGTGAAACTAGACGCAAGGGTAGAAAATTTTAGCTCTGAGACTGTATGGGTAGTGCGCCTACCCAATGCGTAGCGCGCTGCAAGTGCGTAGCGCCCATGGTTTTTAACGGTGGCTGGTGATGTTATATGCGTAGCGCGCCCTATATGGGTAGCGTGCCTCCTCTGCACATATCGTGCACCTCCAGTGGTCCACAATTTTGCAAAACACGATTTCGGCCTTCAACTTCACCAGCTCGATTTCTGCCTTGAGAATTCGTGTAGATGAATTGTTTACCATGGTTTATATGTGAATAAAAATATCTCATAAAATCAGATTTGATTTTCAATTTACTCCATGACCCACTTTTATAATGTTTGGCACTTTGTCATTTGATCACTTAATATAATGTTGATCTTTGGCTTTTCCTTACTTTTTCTGAATCTTGGACTGATGATACTTTGTTTTGTTTTGCAGAGATTTGGCATTTGACTTTGGAAAATATCAGAGGCTTGCTCTGAAACTTCTTATGGTGAAATAAATACAATTATCACAAGAAAATGAAGTTTGACAATTTCTAGTTTCAAAACAGAGTTTTGGACTAGAAATGTCTTCAAATGTTTTTGATAATAAAAACGTGAAATAGAAATCTTTTGAAACCAACCTAATGGCCTGCGGGCCTTTATTACATGTATGCAAAGGACTGAAAACCCTAGAATCTAGGGCTAAAGAATATTTTTGATGAAACTAATCATTTATGACCATGAATGCAAAGACCATGAACTTCAGTGGTCTTTGAAAATTTTTAATTAACCCTGCAGGTACAAGCATGAGGAAACAAAAGAAAACCAGACCCACTCGTCAGTCAATGGCATGCCCCTAGTGAAATGCAACGAAGTGGAACGAGCGAGACACCTAAGAATGATATGCAAAAAGCGAACTAATCTCTGACGGAGCGCTGTAAGGACCAACTCTAACACTTTTATTAGGGATTCCTTTAGAGCATCAAAGGAAGCTTGCGCAACTTGATCCCAGTGGAAGGGCACTTCTTTTTTCAAAATATGCGTATAACCTTTAGCAAGTTCGGCATAATTTGGAATGGACCTCCTCATAAAGTTTGGTTTCCCTTTGAGTTTCTGAATCTAAAGTAAATTTGAAGGTGAAGGTATATCGATGACTGCTTGCACCTTACATGGGTCGAGTCGAATCCCATCTTTAGAAACTATGAAAACAAGTAAATGACCAGAATCGACACAAAACACACACTTGTGTGGATTGAGTCGTACCTTGTAGTGTCAGCAACGTAGAAATATAGCTCTTAAATGCTGCGGATGGTCAGTCTGCTTTTGTGAATGAGTCGGTAGATTGTCAAGATATGGTTGAACGAGGTTCTTGATGTCATGGAAGGCATAGTTCATAGTCCTCTGAAAAGTTACCCCTACGTTCTTTAAACCAAAAGGTAATTTACGGTATGAGAATGTGCCCCACGGACATATAAATGCAGTCTTTGACTGGTCCTATGGGCAGATGTTTATTTGATTATACCCAGAAAATCCATCCATGAATGAAAATATTTCACATCCAGCTTATTCATCAATTATCTGGTCAATTAATCAACACACACTCTAATTTTTCCTTGCTTTTTCATCACAGGAACAATATTCGGTACCCAATCAGTTAGAGGAACCGGGTAAATGAAACCAGCATGTAAAAGTTTTTCAACTTCTGCCTTGATGGCAACAACTTTCTTCGGGTGAACCTGCCATAGCCGTTGTCGTACTGGTTTGATATCTGGATACATATTTATTTCGTGTTCAACTATTCTCAAGTCAATGCCTAGCATTTCTTCATATGAACGTGCAAAGACATCTCTAAATTCACGAAAGAGAGCGCAATATATTTCCAGTTTTGAAGAAGAGCAAGATTTGCTAACATGAATATTCCCTACAACATTAGGTTTGGTCGAGATATTTATGGCTATAGTTTCTTCAATATTGGATAGATTTCTCTCGGAATCCATTGTATTTACATATTTGATAGAAAATAAAAAACTGAAGGATGATTAAGGGCGCTTGAATAATCTTCGTTGTAATCCTAAAGATGGGAATGATGGTGGTAATCTTCCCATGGTGCCTCTTCTATCATTATTTGAATGATTCCTTTATCTGTAGAATGTACATGCGACCAACGATCTGAAGAGGTGCAATATTCTTTAGACCTATCTATCCAAACACTTGATGAGCATTGATTTGGGTTTGCCACCTAGGCCAATAAAATTGATTGCTACGAAATTTCTATTGGGCTTGGAGGCAATACCTGTCGATGATCCATGCTAAAAAAATGTTTGGAAATCTTCTGAATCTTTGTAGATACATAAGATACCATATTGCAGGTTTCCACCGTAGTCACTTCTACCAGATTACTCGGAGATTGTAGGGCAAGAGTACCCATTAAGCCAGGGTCTTTTAAGAGGCCTACTCTAACATTTTAAAGTGATTGAGGGCTTCCATGGATCATTGGAATGCTTCCCGTAACTTGTGAACTATTGGGGAGAAAGGTTTTTTGTTCAACGATTGTAATTCCTCCTTGAAAGGGAAATGCAATCTTTCTAAAATATGTTGACACAATAGCAGCCATAGCGTAAATCCAAGGCCTTCCTAGTAGGATATTGTAATCAAGGTTTCCATCGATAACTTCAACATCAATTTCTATTGTCTTGCCCCCCAGTTCAACTTGCAAGTTACTTAAAATATCGTATGAGGTGTATGTTCATCCATCGAATGATTTTAATGTCATTGATGATCTTGACAAGGGTGGTGAGCCTAAATGTTTCCAGCAACTCATTGACATAATTCAGGTAGATGCCCTCTCATCAATAATTGTTCGATGAACAATTTTGTTGAGGGATTTTACTTGTATGAGGAAAGCAAGTTGAGCCGGTAACTGAGGTTCATATCCTTTATGATTAAAGGCCTAAAGATTGGAATTCGTTGGGTCAATCCCACCTATTGCTGATAATAGAGCCTTCTTTTGGGAGGGGCAATTTTGCAGTACTTCAAGTGTCGACATAGTGGATGGTGATTGGGCCAGTTCCTATACTATATTATAATTCTTTGTTGCTCGAGCATGAGGATTAAATGTTGATTTGTGTACTACTCCCTTTGGCAGCTTTATTGTTAGCTCAGGAATGATGGGCAGCATAACTTCGGTCAAAGTCGTTGTCGAACTACTAGGTCAATATGTAGCCTTGTTGTTCGGCATTTGTGGATTCCCATAATCTTTATTCCTTGTCGATATCAAAGCATCATTTTTCTGTTTCAAAATAGACAACATAAGCACTTGGGATGGGGAAGCATTGTCGATAGCAACTAGATTGGTTTCTAGGTTTGGAAACAGGTCAGTCAATACCGCTGAGGTATTTGAATTCTTAAAGAACTTCTTGACCTCAGCTTTATGTGGACGTTCTTTCATCCAATGGTCTCCATCACATATTAGACATGGCTGACTAGGTTTCTTTTGCCCAGAAGGGTTTCCAAAAGGTTTCTCAAGAGTCGAATCTTCCTTTTTCTTCCTTTTGTTTTTCCCTTTCTTCTTGCCCCCTGGCTGCTTCAGTTATTTGCCTTTGTCAGACGACATGACATTAACCTCTGAGGCAGGAAGTTTGTCATTTTCATTTTTACTAGAAATTGCAAGTTCTTGACTAGATGGGGCCTTTGCAGTTCAAGTATTTGAGGTGCCAATCATGTTGTCGCCGACATCAGAGTTCCTGTTCGATTTAGGAGGAGGAGGAACAAAAGACTCTAGTCTAGGAGCATTAGGAATTTTGTCATAGGGCGTGCCAGACTAAGTATAGATCAAGTCTAGATATTGTGCATGAGCAATGACTTGCTCTTCAGTGACAACTCCTCCCTTGGCCACATCTTTCGTAATAGAAGGTAACAATGACTTAATAAACCATTCAACTAGAAGTTGATCAGGAACATATGTCTTTAGCATTCAACGACGACATCACCACTCATGAATATGATCAGATATGTGAGTGGCTATTATCTTCTTAGGTAAGGATATTTGTTCCTATTTCATACCTTATGGCTAACTGAAAATGGGTTAAAACGATGGTGGCAACGGTGTTGGATTTATCGAATGAAGCTCTAGCCAATTTGATGTACCATTTCACTACCAAACTAGTTAGTGTTCGTTGAAAAAGGCAAAGCCTAATCGAATCATAATTGAGGGTGTTGGATGAACACCACAAATGAAAGGTCATTACATGATTTGACGGATCTTCAGTCAGATTTCCATTGAATTTAGGAACATCTAACGAAAGTTTATGAGGAATCGCTGGCCACCAAGGACGGTAAGCAATTGGATCATTTGTTAGCCAATTCAGATATGGTAATTCTAAAGTTGCTACGAAAGGCAACTATTGATTCAGGTTTGGAAAAGTATACTAGGAATAAGATGGGATTGCTTGAGCAGTGGGTCTTTGCATACTAGGATAATGTATTTGATGTTGATAACTTTGACAATGTTGATGGGCATAACTGTTATAATATGATTGTTGATAACCGTTCTGGATATACGGCTACCCATTACCTGCAATGCTTTGTTTCTCAGGTCCTCGGTAGGCTTTCTAGAATTACAGTTGTTGATATTGCACCAGCCATGGTTGTTGGACCATTTGTTGTTGTCCAATACTATATGTTTGACCAAGATGAGGGTTGATAGTACCCGTTTGAGCCTGAGTCGCTTCAGTTAAGGAGCCACTAATCTTCAGTTGTGATTGAGTCGTGGAGACAAGAGATTGTTGTATTACGACCTGAGAGTCTTGAGGTTGACATACAATAGACAACACTTGTACTTGCGACACTGTCACAATAGCCAGCGTAGTGGGAATGTTTGACGCAGGTTGATTTGGTTGCATTGAATATACAACTCTTGGCTATTGAGGCAGTATTGGCACCCAACCATTGGATGCAATTCCAGCTTGACCCAAATTTTGTTGTGAACTCTCTTATGGTTGCTCTCTTGGAGGAACAATGAAAAGGCATGCTGCCCCACATAAGGCATGCTGCCCCACATATGGTGGCAATCTAGTGTTCAAAGGGTAAATTGGTCTTTGGAGAATTGACTGCCCAAATTGATACTTATTTGAAGGATCAATTTGTTGAGTTTCAACATAAGAAATTCTAGATAAGATTCCTGATGAACAAATAAGAAAAGACCATGCTGTCGAAACAGTCACTAGGTGGACTCCATCTATCAGTTGAGAACTAGTTGTGACAGATGGTATACCAGCGAACATTGTCAGAGCAGCAACAGGAGGTTCTGCTGCTGCTGTATCAGATGACACAATCCTAGATGTCCATGGTTGTTCAGACATATCGAGTCTATCCAAAATATTTCCTAGCGATTCGGCAGGAACTTTCGATGAAGGGTGATCAAAAGAACTAACTTTTGTGGTAGAAGGATATAGGTGGATCCCAGTTCCAAAATGAAATGGGGTACTAGATGGAAGATCCTCCACAATCTCTTCTATAACAATCAATCCAAGTGGAAGAGGTAGACTGTCAGGTCCGTAAAATGTTTCTGGTGCCGGAGAAGGTATAGACTCTACAGTGATAGATGTTAGAGGGGTGATACCTTCTTAATCAACCCTAGATGGAGCTAGTTCAGGAATAGAAGTGTTTACCATTACACTAGGATCAGTTCTAATGGCCTCTTGTAACTATAGAACTTCTTCTGTAGAGGCAGGGGTACCAGAAATAATTGGAGTAACTAGAATCTCTGATGATGTTGAAACACAAGTTTCAAATAAACCAGGAGATTTCGACCCAGTTAAATGAGATTTCTTGGCCTGGAATGGTTTCGTTTCTAGAGTGAAAGATAGTTGATTCATTAATCTCTGCGAATGACGGGGTTTTGATTGACTTTCTTCCACAATTACAGATTACTTGATCAACTCAAAATTAAAAGGGGAAAATGTTATTCCGAATTAAATGAATTTTATGATGCTTTGACACAACTTGCTTTTTCAATTTTTAAGAGTCAAGAAAAAGCTAAAGATGACTTTAGTCGCCTTCGATTTTTAATGAGCTTGAAGTGACAAGTGCGCAGATGGACCTTTTCTTTTAAGGAGTCGAAAAGGAACGAAAGTGACTACTCTGGAAATCTAGACAGAGGGATTACCAAACCAATCGCAAAACTGCAATATACACCCTGGAGGTAAATTATAGAGAAATTACTGAGGACTTTACGTATAACAGTCAATCTTCCCGAATGTTGTGTTCAGTGCATTGCGATCGTTAGGGTGGTAGACACAACTTCCTAAGGAGAATAGATATTAGCCTATTGTGGTCTCCCAATATATACTCGAAGGTACATGGGAGCACAAGTCCATACTGGTACTTGTCGTATCAAAGAGGAGGAATCACCCAAGCTAGGATGAAAAAAATAGTTACTAGGCTTTACGACGCCCGAATACATCTCTAGCTTAGACTTCTAGATGTTGTGCGTTAGGTTCCAAAGAGTTTTTATGTTCATTGAGGTTTATTTTACAATTGATCTTTATTAAGAAATTTTCCTTTCAAGGTTCACCACGTGATGTAGATGTACAATTCCTAAATATGCAATCTAATATGATAAACAATCATTTATTTTCTTTTAGCAATGATAATCCTAGCTACTGAGGAAAGAAGAGTAAAATTCTTTCAACAAAGATCAGAGAGCACACACTATATGCACTTTTCCTAAATCGATTTCCGCATGAAGTCTAAATGCAAATTCACATGCATGTATTTGTTTTTCCATTTCCTTAATGTGAGAATGCCAAAAAGAAAACTAAGTATAGATCTGAACTACTTTTCTTCAAAGTGACACTTTAAGGATTTCTTTTCAGAAACGAAAGGAAGACTAAGACGAAACTTTCACTTTCGAATGGAAAACTGCTTTCAACACTTGAAAGAATTGAAAATTCAAATCAAATACAATTGCAAAAGTACAACTGACTATCTAAAAGAGGAAGACTTTATGACACTCTTTTTCTTGACTCAAAACGATAGTTGTGACACTTTCGAATCAAAAGACGACATTTTGATTAAGCTACTATTTGCAAAGGAGGATTGTAAATGATGAAAAATACATAAAAAAACATTCACAATTCCTTACCAATGGAGGCTAAATAATTTAAAGGAAGAAGGTTTTAATAGTGATATACTGATCATAGGTAGCAAAACTACTGAATAGAGCTAAGAACAATGAAGAGAAAACCAAAATATGGAGAGAGAAACAGTCTCATTCAATCATCACACTTGTACTTAAGGGAAATAGAGATGCATCTCACCTGCAACACACGAGAGGTGTGATGCATCCAAACTGCTAATGAGAGATAGTGAAATGGTCTAGGGACAAGATTGAGCTTGGTTTTCATCCACAGTTTGTAACTAAGTTCAGGGATTTAATCTAAGCTTATGATAGACAATAAACACAAAGTATAGAGGTATGATCTAATGAGGTTATTGAGCTACCACCAAGGCACTTAGGATGTTTGCAAGTCAGATGTTCAGTTCATAAACCAACCCGGAGATTGACTGAAGCAACGTTGATCTACTTTGCAGTTGCATAGCAAAAGCAATTCGAAGGCTAGCTAGCTTAACTTTAGGCTCCGTCTATAGTTTATAAAGCAAACAACAGTAACAAACAAACACACTATTCGCTCCCCAGTGGATTCACCATTTTGTTTCTGGGAAAACTAGTGTCTACTTAGATCTGCTAGTCCCACTAAGGCAAGTAGCTATCTTAGAAAAAAACAATTCAAAGTAACTTGTGTTTTCCTTTATGAGATATACATGAGAGAGAAGCAAAGAGCACCAACCTTAGTCTTTTTCTTGGCTCCATGCTTGTTTCATCTCTCCTTTAATAGAGCTTTCACCACTTCTTTCTCACTTGTCCCGCTTCAGGGAACATCTGTAGAGTCAAAGAAGCAAAATTCTATCAAAGCATAGAGATCTATAACCATAAACAATGTAGAATTAGATGTACATTAACCATACAAATGCATACACAAATACAAGACTCAGAAATATACAAGTATATGGAGGAAAACTCAAATAGCTTTATTGATAGAAGTAGTAGAAGAGAGGATTACAACCCAGCTGTCTTATCTAGTGCCATCCTCCTAGCATGAAAGCCCTCTTCACCTCATGAAAAGCTAGATCACCCAACAATACAATGCTTCACAGAGAAACCAACAATACTTCCTTACAAAATAAAAAATTCTAGCCTTTAGATCTCTAGGATGAGGGATCCATATATAGATATTTGCAGGGGGTGAGTCAGCTTCTATGATTTTGATTAGTGTCATTTCACTAATAGTTCTTGGTTCCACTTGGATATTTCATGATCTCTTACTCATCCCTGGGTGAATTCAGAGAGGCAAGTGTCATATGAGTAGTTTCTAGAAGATTCTCTGAGTTTCCACCTAGCAAACTACCTCTACAATTTGTCTACTCTCGTTAATAGTACCCTACAAAAGGGATTTTTAGTATTCATTGCACCCCTTGTGTAACAGGTAAGATGCATTGCACCCTCAACATGGAGCAGTCTGTATGGTCTAGTTTTGACCAGTTTTTCAGGGAGAACTTCTGGGAAATGATGTAATCAGTTGACCTTGATCCTTTAGCGTATGAAACAACACTTTTAGGGGTTTAGAAGCCCTTGGTTTATGGACATATGTGATTGGGGTTGCAGTGCCCAAATATTTCTATACACATTATTCTTGATTTTTATACTTTTCAATCTCCGGTCTTGGTGTATGATTGTAAGGTGTGGTTTTGAGTTCCACTATTAAGTTTGAAATATTGTTGAATGGGTCATAAGACTAGGTGAAGCTTGGTTGGAAACCCATCTGTTTGAGTATTTATTTGCTTCTCAACCTACTAATACAATATTACAAATGAATATTCCTATTTGTGACTTTATCTTGAATTGAGATTTCCTCTTCCTTTAGATAAAATGAATCTCATCCATATTAGTCATTTTCCTAATATATTCCAAAGAGAAAATTCTCATTGGAACATATTTGGGCAATTTATATGGAGCCAATTTGTAGCCATATACTGTAATCTCTATATAGTTCTAGTAAATATACTAGTCTCTTGTTCTAGCTTGATCACTGAGATGCATGATCCTTTTGATTTCTGTACCGATCCCGGGTTCACTCTGTCTACTAATAATTTGTGCAACTAGGTGAATGAAACAATCAATGAAGTCTGAAAATATGAACTCGTTTGAGTTCTTCGTAATCAATGAGGTCCATTATATGGATTCTTAATTCACTTTCTGATCATCCTACTTGTGTATAAAAATAGGTAACCTATCCCTCTACTGAAAAGTAAAAATATGTACTAGCACAAAGGAGTATTTAAACACTCCTTCAGTAGTTATATTCATCAATTTCTCATGCATAGCTTTAGCTAAGAATTGACTGTAATTATACATGATGGCAGGTTTGTTTTCCTTAGAGAAAATGGATAGATAACCTAAGATAACTTCATCTACCCATTGATATGTTTGGTAGCCAAATAAGTAAGAAACTAGGGAAATGATGTGTTTATCTTTCTCATGTAACATGGATGATGGATACGGAGCATTCTTTTTAGGGAGTTCATCATCTTCAAGGAGAAAGATCTAAAAAATATGAGCTGTTTAAGGGAAGGTGAGCTTTTGATATAGGTCCATTACAATGTAGTGGAGAAAAAGCTAAGGGAATCATTTTTAAAGATCAAAAGCATCTTGTTGATAATCTCTAGGGTGATAGATATCAGAATGTCTCCATTCTAAGCCGTCGCAGTTCTCTACAAATGGTTATACTTAGCTTGGCACCACATGACTAGATTAGGAAAAGAATAGGTTTGAGGAAACATGTACAGAGGAAAAAGGGAATCCCATTGATTTATGCCATCTTCAGAGTCGATATAGGTTTGTTTAAGCCAATTGTTTAATTCGAACATGTCGAATTCACATTATGTGTATGTGATTTTAAAATATTGGTCAACTAATGGAATGTGGTCCAGGTCTAAGGCATCAGAGGCCTTTAGGTTTTCCTATAATGCAGAAGAACTGGCAGATGGCTTGTCTTTGTTCTTAGGAGCCATGATAATAGAAATGTAAGGAAGGATAAGAGAAAAAGTAACATGGATGCCTTAATATGACACATACTGTTTGTAGACTCGACAGTGGCATAAATTGTAAAAATAGGAATAGTGAAATCAAACAGTAAAAGAGAAGTTTAGGAAGGCAGGCATAATAGGCGAGGGGATTATTTATAATTGAGATTAATTTACCATTACATGGAATCCATTACTGATCAGGAGAATGGAAATTTAATGCAGAGGGAGAACAATAATGGGAGGAATGGATAACAACAATGGATAAGGGCACATGGCATGCAATGGTTGGAGATGGAAGGCACATGAGATACTACCATTGACCCGATATCAGGAGGAGTGGGCAGATAGATAGACATACTTTGGAAGGGGGGGGGTAGCAGTAAGTGGTAAATCGTGAGGGGGATGCAAAGCATGAAGACGGTGACATGTTAGCGGGGGGCCTGTGCGGGTAAGACAAATTTTCGCACCCCCCCTCTTCCATTATCAAATATCATAGCGAGGGGGTGTGAAGTGGGTTCCCTGTCGTTGATCTGGGCAAGGAAGTGGATCACCAACAATTTGTATTTGCACTTTATTGCTTCATGACAGATCACATTTTGTCATATATGACCTTGACTAAAAAACATATAATGTTTATTTATATAAGGTTAATCACCATTTCAAAAAGGTAATTAAATGATAATTGAAATTTAATCTAACTTTGATGCTAATCCAGGTGGATGTTGGTGGCCACCCACCTATTCGATTTGGAACCCCACAACTGTCTCTTTCAGTCTTTTCAGTTTCCTAAATTGTAGCACAGTTTACTATTTTTAGCAGTTTTCCGGGTCCTAAACTTCCGTAGCCGTTTTGAGGCCCTAAACGACGTTTTTTGGGAAATCTGGGGCAACATGGGTCCATGGACCCAGACCCATGTTTCCTCCCAAAGTGGTAGTGCTCGGATGGATCTTTCTAACGAGCTATCGTACGCGTCAAATGGAGATCGTATGCCAAAGTTACGACCCCGGGAAATTGATGTACCAATTTACCCAAAATGGGGCCTACAATTTGGCATTTCATCTTCTAGGGTTAGGTTTTGGAATGTGAAGGGTTTTCCATTGTTTCTCAACAATAAATAGGCCCTCGAGCCTCATTGTAACACAGTTCAGAACAGTTTAGAGGCATTAGCAACCACATCTCTTCTCAGAGATAAGCTACCATCACCCTAGCTGGTTTCTTTCCATTTCTGGTTATAAGCATATTTCGATATTTTCCATTAATGAAATGAAGTATTATTTCCGCTGCATCTTTGTGTATATGGTTATATCTGTATTTTTTTGTGTTCCTGTTTAAATCTGGATTAGTGGTATCAGAGCGGTCTACGTTTTCTCTGTTTTTCTTTGCATGTCCCCAACGAGTTCGGGATATAAGGAGTTAGGGCTTGAACTAGTCGAACCTTTGCAAGACCAGGCTTGCAAATTCCGACGGCCTCCCATGGCGGATGAGAAAAAAGACGAGGGGGCGGGAGATCCTATCAAAATCTTGCTTGAAGAAGCCCTCGAGTGGCAAAGGAACGCAATGATGGATAACTTTGCACAGATTCTTCAGCGGCTACCCAGAGGTGACGCATCGGCTTCCAGCAGCTACTCTGGAAACACCACGCCTTTTAAGGTACAAGTTAATTTTGAAATCCCCATCTTTGAGGGTAAAATAGATGCAGATGCCGTAGATAAATGGTTAAATCTGCTAGAGGGTTATTTTTATGTTCATGAATTTTCAAGTCGAGAAAAGATTATTTTTGCTGTTCCGAAAGCAGCTGCCCACGTCAAGAACTGGTGGGAAACCTACTGCGAGTAGAAGGATGAAATCACAGGCTCACTATTTTCAGCCACACCCACTTGGGATTCATTCTGAGATGCCATCAAGGAGCAGTACTACCCTGTCAAAAGCTATGAGGACAAATACATCAAATGGACCACACTGCGGCAGGGACGAGACCAAGATGTGCCAGAGTTCACAAAAATTTTTCATACTCTTTGTACACAGTTGGGTATCAAAGATACTGAGCTGCATCTGGTACTCAAATACCGTGGCTGCCTACACAGATACATCCAGGAAGAGATGGAGTTCTTGAACATCTCCTCACTCTGCACAGCATACCGATATGCTGTCAAAATCAAGCAAAAGTTCAAATAGAAGAAGTGACTCTTTGGATCTGCAAATATGAAGCCCAAAGGACAAAGCCAAGGTGGGGTGACCTAAGACAACCCCTCGAAGCCGCAAGAAAAGAACAACACCACGAAGCCGAAGAAGGACATAGGAAAGTGGTGTGAGTGTCGGACCAAGCAGTCACTAGTGGCTGAGTTGAAGGCTTCCAAATCAGATGCATGTTCCGACCCTGAGCCAGAACCCGACATGGGGAATGGCAAAGGGAAGCAAATCACTGATGTAGATCCCAACGCCACTATTGCTACTACCAAGATCCAGAAGAATGAGCCCAATGAGCCAGAGGAAGGGGAACGTCTTTTCCACTCACAGATGTGGGTGAAGGGTTCGCCGCTACAATTCATTGTCGACAATGGCAGCCAAAAGAGCCTTGTTTCAGCAGAGGTCGTGAAACGGTTGGGCCTACTGACTACACCACACCCACATCCATACAGTATCGGGTGGCTTCATGAAGGAAGAGATCTCAAAGTTCGCCAGCAGTGCCACCTTCCCTACAACATCAAGCCCTTCATAGACAAGGTATTGTGTGATGTTACACCTCTGGATGTTTGTGATGTACTAATAGGCCAACCACACTTGTGGAGGTGACATGCTGCGTATGAGTCAAGGCCTCGCGCTATCATTATTTATTTGGGTGATTCATTATACATGATACCAGAGGTAGCCCCAACTACCGCCACGTCTTTGATCACAGCTAAGAAAGGCAGCGAGCTCATCTCCTAGACCAGGAAATTCATCTGTCTGGTTCACTCCCAAAGTAAGGGGAAGATCATTGCTACATCCATGACCCCTGCAAAGGGTTCCTCCACACAGCAGCAACAACAAAGGGATATAGTCATGACAGAACACAAGAACAACTTCTCCTCACCCATAGGGGTACCACACAAGTTTTAGGTGGGCGACAAAGTTTGATTACATCTACATAGAGAACACCTTACCAGAACCCATCAAAAACTCAAACCACTCTGACATGGTTTTTACACCAGTACCGAGGCTATGGGAAACAATGCTTTGAAGCATAACATTCCTCCATTCCTTCACTTGCACTGAGTTTTCAATGTGGACCATGCTTCCCACCATTTCTGGACACATCAGAGATTGCAGAACAACTCACCAGAGACCCAGCTCAGCAGAAGCTTCCTCATCTCAGGGAGGAACTCAACACAATGGGCACCATTTCTTCCTGAGGGGGGAGGAATGATCTCGGTGGATGTTGGTGGCCACCCACCTATCCCATTTGGACCCCCACAACTATCTCTTTCAGTCTTTTCAGTTTCCTAAATGATAGCACAGTTTACTATTTTTAGCAGTTTTTTGGGTCCTGAACTTCCAGAGCCGTTTGGAGGCCCTAAACGACGTTTTTTGGGAAATCTGGGGCAACATGGGTGTTATAGAAATTTTTGGGCACTTCAACCCCAATCACAAATGTCCATAAACTGAGGGCTCTTAAGTCCCTAAAAGGGTTGCTTCACTGCCTAAAGGAACAAGGTCAACTGATTACATCATCTCCCAGAAGTTCTCCACTGAAACATACTCATAAATGGTCAAAACTGGACCATACTGAAAGCTCAATGCAGAGGGTGTGATGCATACCACCTTCCCAATATACAGGGTGTGATGCATACTTATTTTCTCCTCTGTAGGGTGCGATGGTCGGGAATGGACAAATGGCAGGGACAAAAATGCGAGGTAGAAGATCATGGAATCTTCCAGAAGCTTCCCCTCTGACACTTTCCACTCCATTTTCGACTACAGATGAGTAAGATATCATGATTCTCTAAGTGGAATCAGGAACTATTAGAGAGAGGACACTAATAAAGATCCCAAAAGATGACTCACCTCTCTGTAATCATCTATATATGGATCCCTCATCACAGAGATCTAGAGGCTGGAATTTTGTATCTTATAGAGAAGTGTTGTTGGTATTCTGGTGTACATTCATAGTGTTGGGTGATCTAGCTTTGCTTGAGGTGAAGAAGGGCTTCTTAGCTGGAGGATGATGCTGGGTCAGAGCACATGGTTGTAATCTTCTTGCTACTTTTCATCTGAATAAAGCTATTCTTGTTTCCTTCCATATTCTTGTGTACTTGTTTATATATGCTTGTATATGGTTAATTCACATCTGATCCTGCATTATTTATGAACTTAGATCCTTGTTTCTTGCATAGCAGTATGTTGATGTGATTCTACAAGTCCTTTTGAAGTTGAGCAGACAAAGAGAAAGCGGCAAAATTCTATCAAGAAGGAGAGGAAATCGAGCGCAAGACTTAGGTTGGCCCTCTTGGTTCTCCTCTCATCTATTTTCATAAAAGGAATCAATAGTAGACTTTGATTGTTTGTTTCTAATATATCCACCCATCTTAGTGGGAATAACAGCATCCATGTGGAAACTATTCCCGTATAACAAAATGGTGACTCCATTAGGGATCGACTAGATTACTTATTAGTCTATCTATCCTTGTTTCTTTTATAAACATACAGACAGAGCCCAAAGTCAAGCCAGCTAGCCTTCGAACTGCATTTGTCATAAAAATGCAAAGTAGATCAATGCTGCTTTAGTCAATCTCCGTGTTTTGTTTATGAATTAAACAATAAATCTAGAAGCAATCTAATTTCCCTGAGTGGTGGCTCTAGTAACCTCTTAGATCACCCCTATGTTTTACATACATTGATCCTTACTCATTCAGCCTAAACACCTGAACTAGATTGCAAACTGTGAGTGAAATCTCGTTCAAAGTCTCGCACTATAACCATGACGCCTTTCCTTCAAGGCAGCCTGTATGTATCGCACTTCCCGAATGGAGTAGGTGCGTTGCATACTGAGTTCACTGTGTAACAGGTGCGATGGTCAGGGAAGATTGACTTTGCCCTCCGACTGTGTATTTTTTCTCACTATTTTTAGTCTTATTCATGAGCTTTGCTGTCTATAGTCAGTGTACTTCTGTGAATACCCCCTTCTCTTGCATTATTCCGCCTCCCTAGTGTAAAGAACTATAAACGTTTTTCATTTATTGTGCGTCGTTTTAGTTCTCTTTTGCAAAAAGTAACATAGTCGAGCTGTCGTCTCTAGATATGAAAGTGTCGTAGATGTCGTTTTTAGTTTTAGAAAGAAATTCCATTGTTTCAAATAGTTGATTATACGGTTACTATTGCATAGGATTTTATTTACTAGTTTTAAAGTGTCGAAAAGCAATTTCCATTTCAAAATCGCAAAGTGTCTCTCTTTCTTTCACTTCGTTTTGAAAAAGAATCTTGTTGAGTATAGTCGCTTTAAAAGTAATTCAGTTTTGCACATAGCTTTCTTAGCGTCATTTACACATTAAGAGAGCTGAAAACCAATACATGCATGTGCATTTGCATTTTGAATGCTTTGCTTGATTTAGGACTGTGCATATTAGCGTGTGCTCCGTGCTCTATGAAGAAAAGATGCTTGACTTTCTTCCCTTTAGTAGCTAGGATTTTAATTGCTGAAAGAAGATAAAATGTCTATTTATCATCTTAGGCTACATTTAGGAATTATACATACATCACGTGGTGAACCTGAAAGGCAAACTATTAATCAAGATCAACTTAAAATAAATCCAATGAATCTAACAACGCTTTGGAACTTAATGCACAACATCTAGAGGTCTAGGCTAGAGACATATTCCGGCATCGTAAAGCCTGGTAACTATTGCTTTCAGTGCTGGTTGGGAGATTCCTCCACTCTGAGACGGCAAGTGCCAGTACAGAATTGTGCTCCCAAGTACCGTCACGTATATATTGGTAGACCACAATAGGCTGCGTCCTTTATCCTTAGGAAGCCGTGTCTACCACCCTATCGATTGTAATGCACTGAACACAGCATTAGGGAAGATTGAATGTCATACCGTAAAAAGTATTCTGCAGTTTTATGATTGGTTTGGTAATCCTCTCTGTCTAGATCTCCAGAGAAGTCCATTTTGCTCCTTTTCAAACTCCTTAAAGGAAAAGGTCCTCTGAGCTCTTGTCACTTCAAGCTCAATAAAAATTGAAGGTGACTAGATTCATCTTTTGTTTTTTATCGACTCTTTAAAAGTGAAAAAACAAGTTGTGTCCAAGCGTCTAAAAATTTATTTTAATCGGAATAATGTCACAAATTCCCTCGTTGATCTTTAGGTTGAGAAAATGGAGTCTACCAACCAAGGGTTTCCTCGTGAAGGAAATCCTAATCCCTTCCTTTCTTGGGGAGATGTTGGTCCACCCCATATGGCCACTTTGTCACTTCCAAGATTGACAATTGGTTTGCCGGTCTGGCTCTTCTCTACCTCTGTCGTTCAGAATCCCATAATTCCTTAACAATCTAACCAGCAACTAGATGACACTAGAGTTGCCTCCCAACCTTCTACTTCATCTGATTCTCCTTCTCCTCCTTCCTCTTCACTTGATAAAGCCGATAAAGCTAAAGGTCAAGTAACTGAGAAGAAGAAGAAGCAGAAAGAGAAGAAGGAAAAGAAGAAAAAGGAACCAAAATCAAAAGGGAGCAACCAAGTATAGTCTAACAAAAATCCACACACCGCACAGTCAAAACCTAAATCTCCTTGTGTCATTTGCAATGGAGACCACTATCACCGAGATTGTCCCTACATCCCTCAGATATTAAGGGACCGGTCTCCTCGTTTGCACAATCCGGTAGCCTCAACCTCTGGCGATCATGTTGAATGCTCACCATCAACCAGTGAAAGTGAAGCACATGGACAAAGAAGGAATCCTAAAATTCCTTGTAAGTTATGTGAAGGCGATCACGCCGTGCACCATTGTCCCTTCCTTGAAGAGGCTAAAAGAGTTTTAGATAATCATCTGGTTTCACCATTACGACTTCCTCCTGGATATCAAAAACTCTTGCCGAGCCCTCCACTAGTTGAAAATCCAGCTGGTCCATCCTTGTGATCAGTCGAAGCACCTATCATTAAAAATGAACCCTCGGAATCCATACCAGACAAAAGTCAAAGGGTCGATACGGTAGTTGACCCGATATTGCCTTCAAAGTGTTCATCTTCGAACGATACCGTCACTAAAGAGAAAGAGAACGACACTGTTCAAATTCTTTTCATCAACACTGACTCCGACGAGCTAGGGGTCAGTCCTCCCGTTCCTTTACCGCAGGAAGGAAGTTCATCAGAGTCCTACCCGGACGTCTATTCGGTCCCACCACCAAGCAACCTAATTGTTTCCTTCGACTGGATCTACTAGGCATTTACCAGCCAGTGCACCATTCAAAATTATTGTACAAGCTTACAAAATGGTCATGGTTGGTACCATCATTGATGAAGGGGCTTCTGTGAGTATCCTTTCCTCAACTGCTTGGAAAGCGCTTGGTTCGCCATCGCTTTTTCCTAAAATGAGAAATCTAATAGGCTTCGACAAGGGAACCAGTCAACCTTTAAGGATCCTTCCAAATGTGCCCATTACTTTGAGAAGGAAAAATTTTCACATGAAAGTTATGGTAGCTCAAGGACCTTTAGATTATAATCTACTCCTTGGACGCAACTATATTTATTGCATGGGAGCCATCGTCTCCTCAATCTTTAGAGTAATGTGTTTTCCGCACGAAGGCAGAATGGTCAAGCTCATGGACCAAATGTCATTCCCCGGATCACACATCGCAACTAGTCAAATGTTGTCCCTAAATGGTCTTTTCATGCAAGAAATGTCTCATCGATCTCCATTCCTTCCACCTGATGAGTGCGAGTGATTCAGGAAGATTTGACTGAAACCCATGGGGCATGCACCCTGGTCTATTTCGGTAACAAAACCTTAGGTATAGAGTGGACTTTTGCAAGGGATATATGACTAGGCTAGCGGACCGTCCTTACAGGAAAATGGGAACGGACTAGAATAAGATACCTTCATCAAAGTTATGTGAGTGGAGGTGTGTCTGCGCCATTCACCTTTGTCTGTTTCGATAGACATCATCGAGGAAGCATTTTTCTTGGTAACCTGGAAATTTTTCGCTATACTTGGGGGCATGCAAACCTTTCCACATGCAAGTGAAGAGCGGCTATTTATTTTTAAAATTTTTGGACCTCTAACCCTTTAAACCCGTAAGGCTAGTCGTTTCCTAACTTGCGTAAAGAAAGGATCCGAGGCAAAGCTTGAGAGATGTAAGCTCCTACAAAATAGCATCTTGAATAAGACATTTCTTATCATATGACTGGCGAGCAATGTTGTCGCAGAGTTCAAGCTCATTAAAATATAAACTCTTCACAAGCAGTTTTAGCACATAGTTCAAGCTCGTTAAAAAATAAACATAAGTCATGAGCAAGTGTTTCCCCCAGTGTTTAAGCTCATTAAAAAATGAACCGGTAAATAACCATTTTGAATGCCTTATCGCCAGCTTTTGAGCCTTGGTCGTGTTCTTTCCGTCACCTTCACTCTGTTTTTTGTTGATCATTCACCCCCATATGATTGTTTACCCCTTCGAGGAACATCTGCGAAGAGTGATTCTGCTAGCCATCCTTGTAACACTGCCATGATTGGAAAATTCCAAATCTTACCTAGAATCAGCTGTTACCTGAAACCATCACTCGTTCCTTGAAAAAGAGTCTTCTTTAAGCTCTTTTCACTTAACTCGTAAAATATTAAAATATTGCCAAGCGATTGGCCTCTCCGGCTCATTAAAAGGCATTGGAAGTGCTATCCCTCCTCTAGATTTTAATCTTTTTGGACCTGAGGGATTATTACACAAAAAGATCGAGTGCTTGTCTTGTTCGGCTCATTAAAACTATTGAAAATTCATCCCTTTTGTATTATTTTATGCTTTTTCGGACTTAAGGGATTATAAAACGAAAAATAATCTTTTGATTCTTCTTTCCGTTTCTTTCAGACTCTCTAAAATTGAAAGAGACCGAGATATCTTTGTCGTTAAACTTGTTAAAACTAAATAGCGACAAACTCATCCAACAAGGCGAGAACGAGTTTCACTGTCGCTAGACTCGCTAAAATATAGTGACCGGTTCGCCCGAAGGGCGGATTATAGAACAAGCATATGTTATCCTCCTCAAGCTTGACAAAAATAAAGAGGTACTGGTCAGCAATGACAGGGGAAAATTGGGAAGAAAACAAGAAGAAACTTTATTGGTAGCAAGTCGCTCTTGAACATGACACTTTCCTTCCACATCCATGCCAGGTTGGGTTGTTCTGTTCACTAGTCTTCACCATTGGTCCATCACACCATACATATTTGGGTTTAACGCTACCAATCCATCATCAGTGTCACCGATATGTTCAAGAGAATTCATTTAGACAATTCACCTATGTCTCACCCACTGTAATACATTCATGTTTCATTCCTTCATGACCGCCATCCTGAACCCTATATCGTCAGTTTGTTTTCACCTCCAAAATCATTTGCTTCGTTTCGTGTCATTGATATGGGATTCATTAAGGCCCTCCTGCAATGGGTCGCTTCTTGTCAACATCAACTCATTATCCAAGAAGTTGACTTAGGAACAACCCTTTCAGTAATTTGAAGCTTGCATGCCTCAATGGCAAGTTTCTCATTTTCGGCGACAGGTTTACGTCAATGGCCTTCGACCGAGAGATTTTATGTGGTGTTCGATGCCAAGTCCCTTTTCACACCACGTGAATTGTACTGTAGTACCTTGAGGTTCATTGTCATTATTGGTGATTCCTCTTGCGCCTGTTAACAACTTACATCATTGGCTGGTAATTAGGCGATGTCTTTCCATGTTCGACTCTAGAAATTTTTTCACATGGATCGACTTGTACTCCGAGTGAAGATTGAACAAGTTTTGAAGACCCCGGATCTAGTTTCATCCATCTGGGCTGCGATATATTTAGGAATATAAAAACATCCTATGTACATCATTGTCGAACAGATGATCATCCAAATCAAAGGATGACGTGTCCATATCATCAGTCTGTCACACAAACGATTGTATGTCCTATGTACATGAAAATGAATTTATAAAGTTGAGCATGGGAATGCCCGCCTCAGCTAGATCATGAAAAATTTTGTCAAAATAATATATTGTATTGTATCTTATTACAGGTCGCTTCCCAGCTTAGAAAAACTTCGGATCCTCATAGTAAAGCATTTTACCCGACATCAAAAACGATTAACGACCTCATGCTTTAGGGGGCAACTATTATAGACATTTTTGGGCACTTCAACCCCAATCAAAAATGTCCATAAACTGAGGGCTTCTAAGCCCCTAAAATTGTTGCTTCACTACCTAAAGGAACAAGGACAATTGATTACATCATCTCCCAGAAGTTCTCCACTGAAACTGCTCATAAATTGTCAAAATTGGACCATACTGAAAGCTCAATGCAGAGGGTGCGATGCATATCACCTTCCCAATGTACAGGGTGCAATGCATACTGATTTTCTCCTCTGTAGGGTGCGATGGTTGGGAATGGACAAATGGCAGGGACACAAATGCGAGGTGGAAGATCATGGAATCTTCCAGAAGCTTCCCCTCTAACACTTTCCACTCCATTTTCAACTAGGGATGAGTAAGAGATCATCATTCTCTAAGTGGAAGCAAGAAATATCAGAGAGAAGACACTAATCAAGATCCCGAAAGATGATTCACCTCTCTGGAATCATCTATATATGGATCCCTCATCACAGAGATCCAGAGGCTAGAATTTTGTATCTTATAGAGAAGTTTTGTTGGTATTCTGGTGTACATTCACAGAGTTGGGTGATCTAGCTTTGCTTGAGGTGAAGAAGGGCTTCTTAGCTAGAGGATGATGTTGGGTTAGAGCACATGGTTGTAATCTTCATGCTACTTTTCATCTGAATAAAGCTATTCTCGTTTCCTTCCATATTTTTGTGTACTTGTTTATATATGCTTGTATATGGTTAATGCACATCTGATCCTGCATTATTTATGAATTTAGATCCTTGTTTTTTGCATAGTAGTATGTTGCTATCATTCCACAGGTCCTTTTGAAGCTGAGTAGACAAAGAAGAAGTGGAAAAACTCTATCAAGAAGGAGAGGAAATCGAGCGCAAGACTCAGGTTGGCTGGAGATATCTTGCCCAAAAAATGTCATTTAGGGTCTAAAAATGGCTCCAAAAGTTCAGGACCCAAAAAACTACCAAAAATAGTAAATTGTGCTACAATTAAGGAAACTAAAAAAACTACAATAACAATGGTGAGGTTCCAACTGCAATAGGTCGGTGGCCACCAATATCCACCTAGATCACCTGCTGGTGGCAGAACAACACCAAAGATGAAATGACAATGATATTTCTTGTGCACCAATATACCCCTCATCCCCATTCAAAATAACTAAGATAACTTGTCTTGGAATGTGTGCTAACAGACCAAGAGCATGGCAGATGCTACATCTTTCAATCAAGTAAGTCTAGAAACCACGATGATCTGTGAATTTAACAATCCTTCCAAAGGAACTAGACTTGCCTTTACGAAACAAGGTCCATTCGTAGAGTTGGAGTTCTACTAGTGCGTCACCAAGTGTTGTAGTGGCAACAACCACCCTCCAAAGATTTTCTTGAGCTTCATTTTGGAGCCTCCCTAATAACCATCCTTAGCAACATGTCTTGCAATGATAGGTACTTATGCCTAAGCTGAGTTTTTTTTTCTCGTCAGCTTGTGTTTGCGGGCTTGTTTGCCTTCCACGTGCAAGCCGAAATCCCATTACGTGGTCATTATCTGGCTGTTGTGCTCATTTGAAGAATCCTACAAAATTAGAGGAGAATCGACCTTCCTCTCCAAAATTGCACAAAACATCAAGGCAGCCTATTTCTCTCCATAAATGCGTAGAGTAATAAGGGATCCTTGCCTCGGAAAATTGCATAGAGCAACCCATCATTGGGCTTGCTCTCAAAAATTGCACAAATCTGGCTGATAACCTTGTCTTCAGTCTATAAATTGCGCAACACCTGAGGGGTAGCCAAAACCACTCAACACAAAAATTGTGCAAAAGTCATCCAAAAGCTTGCAGTCCGTTGCATGTGATCCCAAGTTGACCGGTTCCATCCAGGACCAAGCAATATGGATTTTCATGCATGGGTTTCTTTTCCCAAAAAAAGCAAAAAGCAAAAATAAAAAAGCATCCCTATATTTTATTGATCCATTTTTAACAGCTAGGGGTTACATGCAAAAGTCATTTTAGAAACCTCTCACCAAGTGTCGATATTTCCTAGATTTGTGGCATGCACGTCATAAACCTTTATCTTGTCAAAACCATTTATTCGATGCTTCAGATCTCACTCTTCACTTTGATCTTGGAGCTCATGTATCCCCCATCACATCTAGGAGCATTCAACACACTCAGCTCAACTTTTGCTAGGTAAGTCAACTTTTCATGTCTTTTGTTTCTTTTATGTCTCTTTTTTTATTTCAGTTTGTGTGACTATTGTTTTCTTGAATGCTTGCTATAATTTTAATGCAGGTTAGCCTGTAGAAGCATTGTTTCAAGTTTTTCATTACATCTCATTGCTATCACATGCATGACATTGTTTCTGCACTAACGGTTGTCGTTGCGACGACTCGCTTCACACACTTACTTGTTTTCCTATTTACTAAATCATGCACTCATTGTTTGCATGCATGTTCATTCACTCATGTCTTCACTCAACTTCGCACATGCATTTAGCCTTTCCATGCTTTTAGTTTCCCATCAGCGGGTCTGGGTTTCCTTGGCTCAGACCTTTCCTTACCCAGGGTGAACTGCACATTTCTGAGAGTGAAGGCTTTGCATCTTGCCCAGGAATTCTACATATCTTTCCTAACACTAGCCTCCTAGGCTTGCTCTAAACAATTTTGAGAGGCAGTGCCTCGTTGGCCACCAGAATTGCGCAAATGCAGTTTGACTATGTTGCAGTCATCCTAACTAAAACTATGCATTGTACATTTTCAGTCCTCAACAGACCAAGCTGGACTGTGCTATGTGCATTTTTCAGCAGTCTGTCATCTCATTGATAGCCTGGACCATGTTCTGCGTAGTTCTGGAAGTGAGTCTCCCAGCCTCCTGGTGAAAATTTTGTAAATCTTCGAATGAGTCACTAAAGCAGCCTGCATATCAGTCCTCGAGTTTTTTCTTATTTGCAAATGACATTGTGCTTTCCATGAGTGTTGCTATGTCTCCAGGTATCATAGGCGTTCATTCATCTCTCATAAGTACAAGTACAATGGATTCCAAGAGATTAGGGTCACATGACGCCGTCGAGAGAAAAACTGGAGATGTAGTTGACCAAGTGTCTATGAGCTTGCCCATCTATGAAGACACTAAGTTTTTCATAGGCAAGGAGATCAAGATGAAATGGCGAGACATCAATGACACCTTTTCACACACATTTGAGGAGAATCTAGAGGACAGTAGAGTCTATGTCAACATAGACAAGTCTAGCTTGTACCAAATTGCATGCAAGTATCCCGTATTCCCATGCGCAGACATGATCCATTGAATTTTCTTGCATACAGATCTAGAGACAATGGCGTTGAGCAATTTCAGTGCAACATAACTTGCTACCTTCATGGAAAAGTTCTTTGAGGCAATGTATCACTTTCCGCAGTCAGTGATCACGATGGATACACCTTTGAACAAACCCAACAATTTTGTAAACTCAAGAGACATATTAAAGAGCTAGGTGAAAGAGCCATCTAAGTTTAGGACAACAACCAACCATGTGTATAAGAGAATGATATTTTAGAAGGCATATCATTTCTTGGTCATCTTCACATGTCGCTTATATGGCAAAGACAACACAAAATTATTCTCGCAGAGTTGGGTGATTGCATTGGATCAACTGGCGAATGAAGGAATACCTTTTATCTGGTCTGACATGTTAGCTCTTCAGTTGAAGGAATAAGTAAAAGAAGCCTGACATCCACCCAAGGGTTAGTAAGCAAAGTTATTCATGTCTGCTTACATAGTTTACACAATATATGCCTGTCAGCAGTTCCTAGGCTTGGGTTGTGCATGGACATCTTCAAAAACCTCTATGCACACTTATTGTAGGTTTTTCTCTGAATGCAGCTTCAATGGAGTTATAATACAGTGATCGGACCACTTCATCACCCTAGTTTATAGGATGATCTTTGATTAGGATCCACCTTGTTTGTCGCAGGTAGTGATGGAGGCATTACTTGACATAATAGATTGGTATGCCTCACCCATTGGAACCTTCATCTGGATGTAATGTGCGCAGAAGGCTCCCCATGTTTTACCGAAGTTTTCCATGGATAAGTTGGTCATGCAAGATGTTTCATATCACATCTCGACAATCTTGTTAGCGAGACTGTGTAGGAAGAAGAAGGCACCTTGGCTCACCCTTCCTTTGCGGATTGGGTTGTATGAGATCCAAAATGTCAAGCATGCTGAGGCTGAGACAGAGGAATTCGAGAGGTTCACCTTTGGCACCAAAAGTTAGTATCCATATGACCCACATTGTTTAGTAAAGGAACATTGTGCGAGAGCGTATCATCCATGGATCCATGGGGCATGTGATTAGCTTGAAGAAGACCCATTGAGATACTACTGTCACTTATCAAGGCTCAATGAACTAGTCAGCATGGATGTAGAATGATTAACAGTGCAGAAGGTAGCAGTAGAGGGCAGCATACCTGCTCTTGAAAAAGGCAAGAGGAAGGTTGTTGATAGCATAGAGGCAGAGCAAAGCTACAAGTTCAAAGGAGATCCACTTGTCTTACGATAAGATTTGGAGATTGAGGCTAAGAGGTGGTAGCGCGACAGGAGGATTTCATGAAGGAAAAGAGAGAAACAAATGTTTGAAGAATCAAAAAAGGATCTGCAGGTTTTAAAGCAAAAACTCAAGGAAGAACAAGAGTTGTGCAGAAGAGAGAAAGAAGAGTAACACTGAAATAAATAGCAGGAGACACAAGATGCTCATATTTATGAAACTGCACCCATACATGTTATTGACTCATCCAAGTAGCTAGCACATAGCATATAGGGTGAGCAGTCGTAGGAGAAAGACTTTGCTCAAAACATTGAAAAAATGTTAGAGTAGATGGAAATGGATAAGGTTCAACCCCAGTTATATCAAGAAATTGACCTCATGCCTCGTAACCAAGAGGTCACTCCATTGGCTTCACCAGATCTAGAAGCAAAGCAAGTCACGAGAAATCAAGGAGACACTGAAATCCTTCAGGAAAATTCAAAAGTGGACATGCACAACATATCCTTTGATGTGTCATAACACAGAGTTGTGCAGTCACAGAGAGTGACAACTCTGGATGTCCATGTATCTCCTACGCATTTTGAAGAGTAAGTGACCGTGTCTGATGTGCGCAGAGATCTAGCTGCATTGGTCAATTTCACCAAGGCATACGTCGAAGCCAACATCTCGAGTGTTAGATTCTTTATAGCTAAGAACAAGCACATGGCTAAGGAGCTACAAGCAACCATGCAGGGAGAAGATAAAGTTACAGGATCCACCATAGCATAGTTGAGGAAACAGATACTCGATGAAGTATCATCTCTTGACATAGTCATGTGAAATTTGTACTTCATGTTTTTCACCATGCATAAGTCATTTTTCCATCTAAATGGTTGGTAGCAACACTATGCTAGGAGAGACATACATATTTTCAGACATACAAAGTATTGTAGATCACATACATATATGGACAATAAGGTACAAGGGATCCCCACTGCACTTGCTAGCAATGATGAAGAAAAAGCCAATGAAGTTTGAAGGCACACATTCAGAGTCAGATCTGGAACTATGAGGAACTCCCACAGGTCATCACTAGTTTACAAGCTTCACATGTACGAGTGTTCAGGAGCATGGATATCATTACACGCATGCATGTGATCCCATCCATTATCACATTCACTGAGGCGAAGAAAAATAACTAAGTGCGACTAGAGATGGACATGTATTTTGATCAATTGATGCACATAGCCACCAACAAAGACTTGCAGATGAGTGTAGACACTATGCACCAGTATGTTGTTGGTCCAGCTGCACTCAAGACCATGATGCACATGTTATCTGACAAGTTGGAAAGAGGTTCCAAATTAGTGTACTTGGACGCAATGGAGGCAAGAATTCTCTTTTAGAAGGATGTCACCTCAAATTACCTAGACACCCTAATAGACTACTGAGCTTGGCATCAATTTTCCACCGTCGATCATTGAGAGGATGTCAAAGAGTTAGTATTCCCACAACTATCTGAGTCTCAGTGATGTCTTGCATGGCTTACTCAAGCCTATTTTTGTCTCACACGGATACATGTGTAGATTGTAGTGAAAATATGTTGTAAAAGTGAAAGACCAAGTGTCAATAGTAGAATGTAATAGTCATGTGTAAGTTGAAGAGTCATGAGCGTAGGTGAAGAGTCACAAAGGGGAATGTTAAGGGTCACCCCACCCTTTGCTATTTATAGAACCTCATAACTCATTGTATAGCATTTTGGGAGCCAAGCTTCCTATAGGGATAACTTAGAGAAAGCTTGGAGTGTATTGCAATGAGCCTTGGGTTCTCCAAAGTGCAGAGCTAGTACATCTATTTGGAGGAGCAGGCGGTAGTGGCTATAATGTTCTGCTATCGGAGCTAGTCATTGTCATGGTTGTATGTATGATTGGATATTTCACTCTTTAAATATAACAAAGCCAGCACGTGTGTGTTGTTTGGTATAGCCCATCACTCCAAATCGTTGGTTATCCCGCTTTCCATCTCGTGATGTCTTTTTGCTCATGTGTTCTGTTTCAATCTGCGTGCTATCAAAAGCTTCTAAGGGACACACTTATCTCACTTTCCGTGTGTTATATCCTTTCATGCACCTTCCTTGACTTATTGCAAGGTCACACCCTTGCTACTAGCAAGGACATCTTACTTGCCTCTGTGCACAATTGCAGTCAAGGCGATACTGTACTACCCACTATTGGGGCTCCTACTCTAAATGGTCTGACGTCTAGCTAGGACTTCTACCAGGGAGATCCCTTGACATGTTGGTGGGTCCAACACCATCAACACCCTATAATAGCTTGGGTTTAGTTACTATTCCTAGAAGCCTTGGTTGTACAAATGCTCTAGAAGCCCTTCGTGGTTTGAGTTACTAGTCCTGGAAGCCCTGGTTGGAAAAATGTTTTGGAAGCCCTAAATAAGATGTGGGTTGAGTTACTAGTCCTGGAAGCCTTGGTTGGAAAAACGCTCCGGAAGCCCTGGAAATCTTGGATGGAGATGAATGTGATGATAGTTTTGTGATGTCTGACTGGGAGGTGGAATCAATGTTTGATGGGTTGAAGTGGATGCTCTCTGGAAGCCCTAGATGATTTTTGATTGATGTGTTTTATGAGATCCCAGGTTCATGCTTGGAATATGGCACGAGGCTGAATGGCTGAAGAGGGATTTGGGTTAGCCATTCTATGGTCAGGTGGAACGTGGAAGTCCCATCTCGAGTTTGGATTTTGCATCATTAATGAAATATTATTCCTCCTTGTATTTCTAAGAGAATTTGATGTATTATATGTGGTCTATATTGTTGTACTTTAATAAGTATTTTTGTCCTTGTTACGCTGGTTATGTATGTGTTTTATGACAACGTCCATATATGGCTTTCCTCATGTTTTTATATGAAATTGAATGATCAATGTATCTATGACCTAATGGATGGAACAAAAGTTGATATGTTGAGGCATCAATGGTTCTTAGAAATTCTTAGCAAAGTTTTCTACCCCTATGCTCATAACTGCTAATTAGACATGTAGATTACACATTTGCAATATGTTTGACGAAATGCATGTCATGGCTAGTAGGAGTACAGTCAAGGTCTTAAGCAAGTGTTTTCTTTAATACTATCATTTCCATGTTATTTTACTGATTTGAAGAGATGGTTCAATTCTAGGCATTGACCTGGGCTCTGGGTTTGAAAATGTGGCTCAAATGCCAAATTCGTTGGCATAGCATTGGAAACTTTGGTCTATGGTCGCTGGTAGGCAAGCTTGTGAGAGAAACTTTGGGTTTCTGGTTGATCCCTTTCCCATAGCATGAGAGTGGCTATGGCCTAAGAGATATGAAAGATCAATGAGACCTAGGGACAGGTTGTCTGAGTGGCTGACATGTCTCTTAAGGGTCCTGTAGCTAATAATTAATGCCTATATGGTGTGTTTCTATTGGTTACACTTCCTTAACATGACTTAGCGGGTTGAATCATATCATAGTGGCATCCAATCAAATTTTTACCCCGATTGGCCAATTGTTTGGGTAGATGTGGGAGGAGGGTGTTACAGAGTGGTATCAGAACATGGTTCACCCCTCAAACTAGATGGGATATGTGTTTGTCATGCATGCATGTCATTTGCATGTGTGTCTCTCACCCTTTCATTCCATGTGCTTTTTGCATTTGCATGATGTTTTTCATGGTTGTAGTGATGTCGTCATGTGAAATTTGAGGTGTTATTGTGGAATGCATCATTATGAGTGTATGATTGGATACATGTCAATTTATAATGTTTGTTGTAGTATGTTTGGTTACATTATTGTATGCTCGGTCACATCTATGTTTCTTACAGGTTTAGTTGTAAGTATTGTTTATTCATGCATATGGTCAAGTGTATAGTAACATAATTATGGTGGTTGTCATGGATAAGGTCATGGTGTGTGTTGTTGTTGAGGTCATGCATTGATGACTAGACCCTAGATAGAATGGTGGTTGCATGGTCATATAATTATGTTTTATGTTTCTATATGATGTCACGATTATGTTATACATGTTTCACTCTGATTTGTTGATCATGTAGACAAGGTATGCTCCCTCAGCTATACTAAGGTATCTTGGTTTATTTTGATTTGGTTTATCTAACATGATACACCTTGTAGGAAGAAATATAAAATGGATAGAAAGATGTTTGACTACAAAGACTCTCCCAATGAATCAGAAGTGACGTTCAGTGTTGGGAACTCTTCTGACTTGGCAGTGACACTGAGAAGTTTAAAGAAATAATTAAGGAGTTGTCAGGCAGATAATGACAAAATCATATAGCCACAGGAAAAAGTTAGCAGAGGTAAATCCATTCATACTTCAGAGCTTGTCATATTTGTAGTGACAGACACCACCAACAATCAACCATGAGTAAGAGGATAGAACTAATGGGGCATATGGTAGTAGATCGTATGTTGGTCACAGATCAGATAGAGATGACACAATCAAAGATGCCATATTGTTGGACACTCTGGATAGGAAAAGTGATAGACACAGGTATGATTCTAGTGCTAATTTAGATAAGGACTATGATCGTCATCAGTATAATCCTTATAGGAGGAGTGATAAGCGGTATTTTCTATATGAGTTTAAGAAATAAAAGCCACCTACTTTTGCTGGATAGCTAAAGAAATAACAAGATGAAGAGGCATGGCTACTAGGCATGCGAAAATTCTCTAGATTTCATGACTATTTAGAGAATATGAAATCTAGAGTGGCTACATTCACTCTCAAAGGAAAAGCAGACATTTGGTGGGAAGATGTGAATAATGTCAGAGGTATAAATGAGAAATATATGATTTTAAGCAGCTATTGAGGAAGAAGTATTTTTCGGAAAGGTAATTTGATGATAGGGCAAAATACTTCTATGAGTTAAAGATTGGATCCATCGCACATGATGAGTCTACTAGTAGATTTTTGGAGTTGCTAAGGTATGTGCCTTACCTCAAGGAGGAGAAGGCTAATATTTAGAGATTCGTTAGTGGATTATTGGTTGCATTCAAATATAGGATTGAGTTTGATGAGCCTCGATCATAAGAGGAGGCCATCTAAAAACTAAAGCATAGCTATGAACAATCAAAGCACAGAATTGAGACTAAGACAGATTTGAAAGGTAATGCAAAGAACAAAGGAAAATGGGACAAGAAGCAAGTACAACCATAGGACATAGGTAAAAAGGAAAATGTTGCACCACCTAAAAAGTTTAATACATTAGATATAGGACATGGATTCCAATCAGGAGAATAGAACAAGGAGACAGGTTGGAAGCCTATAGAGTGTTAGACTTGCAGCAAAGGTCATTACAAGAGAGACTCTCTATATAATTAGGGTGTTAGAACTCATATATACAATGTGGAAAAGGCACATACTATTGGGTATATTGGTCAAAGTATTTGACATATTTATGAAACATTGGATAAAAAATAGGAAGAGCATCAATAAGTTATCATTGAGATGGATGGTAAGCTTTGTGATCAAGTTATTTATATTTTGATTGACCCTAGATATAATTATCACTATGTTAGTCCTAATTTGGTGGATAAGTGTGGTTTGAGTAACGAATTCGATGCAGAGTCTTGGTTAGTTGAGTTGGCTATAGGTTAGTGCATTTGACAAGGATCTAGAAGAAGAGATCTACATGAAGCAACCTGAGGGCCTTGCAGTGAAGGGAAAGAAGGAACTGGTATGTAGGTCACTCTATGATAGATTGGGAATCTCAATGTTGAATAGCCAAGTCAAATGCAATGGCATGGTGATGTGGTAGGAGTAGAGTGGGGGTTTCTAGTGATGCAGTAGTGCTACAGAGGCTAATTAAATGGATTCCAAGTGGCATTGTATGTTGATGTGGTAAAGTGATATTGGACAAAATTTAATTTCCCATAACTTTTTATATGAGTGTTGGGTTTTAATAAAGTTTTCATCACCAAAAATATCTAGTCAAGATGAATGTGATGGTGTTATCTAAAGAAAATTATGTTAAACTTGGGAATAGGAGGGCTTTTCGTAACCCCATTTTCATAATGAGACGATGGAAGTCATGTTAGAGAAAAGTAACACCTTCTAGTTATATTGGAAGGGCCAAGGGGAAGGGAGGGAGTGTGACACCTATCCACTCTCTGCATCCCTCCCTCCCTCCTTCTTTCTAACTCACTTTCTTCACCTCTCCCTCTCTCTATTACCTCTCTATCTCTCTCTCTTCTTCCACTTTTTCTCCCACTCACTCCCTGTTGAAAAAATGCAACAAGAAAAATCCTAACTTAATTTGTCCTTGAATTAAATTAGGAATTATATCATAATTCTGATAGCAACTTGTATTAGTTAACTAAGTTAAGTTGACTTAGTTGGCTCTATAAATTTGAGTTGGGATTCTATCTTGAGTCATGTAGAGTTATCCCTAAATGTTAGGGGCCCAAGTTGAGTTCTTATTGAGTTGTAATTATTTAACTCAGTTTAACTGAATTAAATTTAGCTAAACTAGTTCTAACTGATGGAGGAACTAGTGAGAGGTCAAGTGAATTGAATTGGGTTTAATTCACATGTAGTGATCAATCAGATAACTAATAATTCTCTCATAAATAACTCATGCAGGTTAGTTCTGAGAAAGACCCATTTGATATTAGAGTTCAGGGACAGTGTACTATCAGTTGTAAAATCATCTAAATTAAATTGATGATCCATGCAATTAGAGGAAGGCCTATGGATGAATTTTTGAATTAAATCTGGACTAATTCCCAAGGAAACAACCCAAGGATGTAGGAGCTTTGCAGGCATCAAATTTGGCTAAGTATTGGCTTGAGATAGTTTGTGAAGTAGTGAGATAGATTGTACTTGCATAGAGATTGTTCAAGTTGAACAATCATTGTATTATCCTCTCAGATCTTCTAGCTAATGAAATATATAGATAGCAAGGGTTTTAAGTAGTGGCTTTCCCTAGAAAATATTTGTGTTATGTGTGATTGAAATGATTCCTTTTCCACTTCATGATTTGATTGTTCAGTTTTTGTTTCCGCTGATGAGTAGAGTTCCATAAAAACTCACTCTTCAAGTTTCTATGATTCATATATTGTATTCAACCTCCACTACCAACACCAATTATGCCTGTGATCCTTTGCAGGTAACAATCAACTGTTACGAAGGTTTCTTTTGGTACAAGTTTTCCACAAAAACACTACCACAAAATTGGTGGCCATACCATTGTATTTTCATTAATCTAAAGATTTTTTTTGCAATACATTCTCTTTGCACAACCATCCTAGAAGGCACTGAACACCTCTTTGGAATTTTTACAAGCCTTAGGGACCTATTCTCAGCCTGCAAAAGTGAAAATTTTCTTTTTCTTTCTTTCTTGTGTGACTTTTTCTCTGACAGGAACACAATCATGTCTATGTGTAGCTAAACTCACACGGTCCCCAGAAAGAAAAAAACGTGGCTTGTATTTTCTCTCTTCTTAGGTGATTGACAGCTTTTAGTGAATTTCATTCACCTCTATATTTTGTATTCTTTGTTTTGTACCCCTGGTTTCTTTTCTAAACTCAATTAGTGGAGAAATTAGAGTACTTTTCATTTTTCATTTCTAATACACAAATAGCGTAATTCGGGAGAAAAGTAAGTGTCCAAAATCAACATATTTTTTTCAAACAATTTCGCTAAAAAAATTGCAAATCACATCCTAAATGTTGCCCATTGACCTTGTGCATTCATGATTTTGCATAAGTTCCACAAAAATAACTTTGTGTTATGAGAGTTGAGGAGAATCAAAGACTTAAAGATCACACTCAAACTTGGTTTCAACTAGTCATTAGGCCACAACACCACTCTATTTTTCAACATTCTTTAGAATCAAATCTTTTTGATCAACTAATTTTTCATGTCCAAGCATGCATTAGCCATAAGCTATTCATTTTTTATGGTAACTCTACTCATCAGGAAAAACAAAAATTAATCAATCAAATAACGAAGTAGAAAAGAAAAAATTTCAAGCACATATTCAAATAGGGATTCAAAGTTTACCTTCAAAATATTGAAGGAATTGTTTGCTGGTAGGGGGGAGGAATTAGATTTTAGTGCAACATACCATCCTCAAGTAGATTGGTATACTAAGAGTTTATATAGAGTGTTGGAAGACGTTCTGAGGATATATGTCATGCAATAGTCAAGTAAGTGTTAAAAGTATTTACCTTTGGTAGAATTTTCCTATAAAAATAGACACCAAGAATCATTAGAGGTGAGTCCACTTGAGGCTATTTATGGTAGGAAATGCAACACTCCTATTAGTTGGGATAACCTAATGAATAGGGTCGACATTGGACCATATATGCTAAAATAAATGGAGCAGGAAATATGGTGAGCACCAGTATTGCAGAAATAATGTTGCAACTCCTGGGGCTTCCTACTTTACTTTTATCGACCTGGTAGTTCGTAGCAAACTTGGAAGCGACGGTGTTGTATGCACAAGTAATAGCTCTTCCTGTAATCTATCACTTGGTTAGCTGGCACAAGATCACTAGGAGCTTAAGCCAACTTCTATGAATTCTTAGAAGAATATTTTAACTGTGATGAAAAAAAGCTAACTCTACAAGGACTATTCTACTTGGAAAAAGAGAAAGAAGATGGAATGTAAGGCAACCCCTAGAAAACCCTAATTTATTCAACTAACCCTAGTTTTGTAGAAAAATAGATAAAAACTAATGCGATGAGTGCCATTGACTACTGAAAAAGGTAAACTACATTTATTCAAGCTACTTCTGAAAACAAATGAGAAGAAAACATCTTTTTGTGCTTTTGAGTGTTTTTATGTGAAATTATTGTGCTTGCAATTTATTGGATTGTGATTGTGCAGAGGTTTGGTGGTGAAGGAAGATGAACTTGGTTTTTGCAGAGGTGGAGGAAGGTGTGGAGAGGTCCTAAGAAGCCCCTACTACACTTTTGAAGACTTCCATTGTAATCAGACTTTGAAAAATCACTCATAGGAAATTCTACAGGACACTACAAGGGATCTACAGGAGGAGGCCGAGAGCTATTTTTGAGGTTTTGAAGGTGAAAAAATGATGGGAAAGGGTAACTGAAGGCTAGATGAAGGTGTTGTGATCTCTGGAGGTTGTCAAGGATGATCAAGAGGGAACATGATGGTTGGATTTGTTCAAATGGCAAGGGGGGAGCTTATGGAGAAAAATGCAAAAATTAGGGCAGATTGGCGAAATGTTGTGAATGACTTGGGAAATATATGGGAAGTGACCTAGTGCTGGCTGCTTTATGGATGTATGGTGAGCTGAGATGTCTTGCAAGAGATTTGCACATCTACTTACAAAAACTGATCAAAGAAAGGAGTAACTATTCCATGAAAACAAAAATTTCTCTAGCTTGACCTAATTTCTGACCTACAAACAGAAAACGTTGAACAATAACCTTTGAACATAAAAGAATGCAAAGAGATCTATTGTAAAAGAACAATAAATGATCTAGGCAACTGAATCTGAAGCAATACATTAATCTTTCCAAATCAAGTCATCACATTAGAAATTGCATGGGAGAGAAAAACTGTGTTTTTGGTGGCAGCAGTAGTACCTTGACCTCAAATCATAGTCCTAGAAAGGGAGAAAGCAAATCAGGGCCTTCTGTTGGCCTTTTTGAATCTTAGCCTATCACTGCATTAACCTACTTGAGCAATTGGAACAAAAACAGCTATGCAAACCACGAATGGACAAAGTAAAATGAATCTATGTAATAGAAATTAACTCATGAACTAAAGCAAAAATATATAACTACAAAGCAAGAGGTGTTGGGCAACTTGGGTTGGGCCCTAACCCAAGAGCTTCAGCCCTTTGAAAGAGATCAATGCTGGCTCAAAATTTGTTTCATCTTCATTATCAAAAATAATAGTCACATTACATGAACTATTCTCAAAAGAAACTCGAAAATGAGTTGAACAAGTGCTGCACAAAAGTGCGAAAATTCTACTAATGACTGGCTAACCCATTGAGGCTCTAAGTCCCCTTATTTATACAAATCGATTCCTCCTATAGTCCTCCTAAAATCAAGGAGCTCGGCTTCACAGAACTGGAGATAGACAACAATCCTTCTTTACTTGCTCGGCTGCCCCTTGGATGCATCAATTTGGACCTTTGTGCTCCGAGTTGTTGATGGAGGATTCAAGGAAAGGTGTCATAAATGAAGGAGACACCCCCCTACAAATCCTCTTCCCTATTTTCCTCGAGTACTTTCTTCCATTTGCTCATAAATCCCTTGACTTTGTCCAAAATTGACCAAAAAGTCTGCATAAAGCACACATTAGACTACATGGCAAAATGACTAACCCAATTCACTGTATTAGCATAAATATATTCAAAATCATGCAATAAACTAAGGACAATGGTTGATTAATTAGAATTAAGAGGCAAAATGAGCCGATATAAGTACCCATTTCTAGGGCTCATCATCACCCCCTACTGAATGGGTTGTTCATCCTCTAAGCAACTAGTCTAATTGTTCATCCTTGATGGCTCTGATAGATTCCCTGACATCCCATGCTTCTGATGTGATATCTTCCCCTTTATCATGGAATCCCACCTTTCTATCCAATTCTTCCCACTGTTTCTATTCTTCCTCCTCTTTTACTCCTTCCAGCAATCCTAACAATAGTGGAGGACTGAATTTGAGGCCAATCCAACTGGCCTTCAAACTTTGCATAGAGTGCTTATACAGTGACACTCTCCTCATGGCTTCCCTCATCATGTTTGGGGATTGATACTCCCTGATCTGTAGGATGTGTGTCAATGTGTTCCACCTTCTCATGTAGGCATGAATACAGTCATCTCCAAGCAATCTCTCCATGTCCTCGAAATGTGCAATAGCCTGGGCCTGCTTATCGACATAGTCAGGGACACTTTGAGGATTAGCTGCAAGGTGTTGGAGGGCATAGATGAGAGGCATTGGC
Source organism: Pinus taeda (assembly GCA_000404065.3). NCBI lineage: Eukaryota > Viridiplantae > Streptophyta > Pinopsida > Pinales > Pinaceae > Pinus > Pinus taeda. The sequence goes on along the minus strand of APFE030397239.1, from coordinate 45,466 downwards.
TCTGATGGTTCTTCACTAACCATAGCGGGTTCATTCAGCTCTTTCTCCATCATTTTCTGGATTTCTGTTGCCTTTTTCTCTTCATGGCTCATCCAAGATGCCATGGCCATCAGCTGCAAGTCTCCTAACACAACATTGGGGTCCCATAGGTTCATATCAGTAAGTGCCATGTTGTGCAAGTAAAACTCTTCCAGCTTCGCTTTGTCCTCAGATGAACTATGATCACATAGATTCATGAGTTGGGCGTAATCCTCAAAAGGTATTGTACCACTCTATGCCAGTGTCTTGATATGAAATTGGAGCCACTGATCCTTGAGGTACACTTCATATGATTTGGCTGGTTGTCTGCACTGTAATGCCTCCATAGCCCAGCTGGCCATGCAAGCTAATTGGGCTTCCCCTTCTTATAGCTACCTTCTTAAGATCAACACCTCATTTTCGGCCTGGGATTCCCATTCCTGTTGCTATCTTATTAATGTGTCAATGTCTGCCTGGGGTTCCTCTTCCTTTTGCTGTCTTTTTAAGATTGATATCTCATTTCCTCCCTGGGGTTCCCTTTCTTGTAGTTGCTTCTTTAACATTTCATTTTCTGCCTCCAATTGAGCTCTTCTAATGCTTTTTGTATGCTTGACCATGCTCAATTATTTTCCCATTTCCCTCAATTTGTTTTCCATGTTCCCAATGTCTTCCACCCCTCTTGAGTTTGCAATCTGCATCTATGTATGGGTCCTTACTCTTTCCTTTTCTAGCTCAAAGAAAAGAGGGGTTGCAAACTTTTGTGTGATGATTTTCGCCGCTTCTAGAAGGCTGTAGTAAGAGCCTAAGTTAGGTTGAGGTCGAGACTCTAGTATCTCTTTTGCCTTATCTTCCTCCTTGGTCTATTCTTCTGCCTTCTTTTCAAGATTTTTAGTCTCTTTCAGCTTTGTCAATGTCTCCTATAGAGCAGTTTGCGCCTCCTGTAGGACTGTTTTAGAGTCCATAAGTTTGATCCTTTCTATCCAGGTAGAGGTCTTAAGACTTCCTCTTTCATAAGTGATGCGGTTTTTTAATGCAGATTCATGCTTTCTTGCAGTAGGGACATCCTCGGTGATTATGGTGTCCTTTGAAGGTGGTCGAGGCTTCTCCATCTTTATTCTGGTGCTCTTTCCAGCCTTGAAGTACATAGATGGTTGTCTCTTCCTTTTTCCTTTGGGATTGGTTGGAGTACTAAGTGTAGCAAGAATAGTTGTTGCCTCTCTTGCTAGTGTCTCAGGAGACACTTCTTCCTACTTTGCTTCTTCTTCTTCATCTACTATTTTTCCTATTTCTACTGGTTTTGATTCTGCTATCTCTGATTTTGTTTTGTCCTCTATTTTCTTGGTTTCTGCTTTTCCCATGGCAACCTTTTTCTGCACTATCTTAGGCTTCTTCCTTTCAATTCTTGGCCTCTTCTTTTTCTCTATCCTGGTTTTACCCTTTTCTGCTTTTAATTCTTTCTTCTTCTCTGCTTTAGGCTCATCTTTGGTGGTGTCATGCTTCTCCTCTCCTATTTTGTTTTCTTCTTCTTCTGTGTGGGTTTCCTCTTCTTCCAATTGAGTGTTCTTTTCTTCTTCATGGATTTCCTTTCTCAGCTTCACCTTTTTGTTCCTCCTCTTCACTTTCATATGGACTAAGGTCATAGTTGAGATTTTTTATATCATCTTCTTTAGTCATGTTTCTAAAAATATCCCAGGTTATGGGGATTGTGAAAGTTTGGAGGGCATCCTACACCAGCAATTTAATTAGCCCATGGTGAGCCAATTGGTCTGGAACCCCTGCCTTCAATTTAGTGTTATATTATATTAAGGATTGGAGAAGAATGGAATGTTGAGTTTTCTGGATGCAAGAAGGTCCATGGCATATGTTAGTTCATGTAACAGCCTAAAATGGTACCCATAAAGTATGTTGTATCTTCCCTCACAGGAGATGTATTTTATAATCTGATAATTGACCTCACCCCATGGATAAGGTATACTTGTCCTCCTAATGCCATTCTTTCCCTCCATAGGATGTTCATTAGGCTAGAAAAAGGTCTTCTTAGCAGCTTCACCCAGTGGTTTTTCTTCCTTGCTCTAGGGTAGCCCAAGTGGGAGACAGGTGACCCTACTAATGAATTCCGGTGTGAGTTATATGGTTAGACCCCTGAAGCTGACAATGGCATGGGTTTTTGAGTGAGGTTTTAAAGACACTGAAAATTATTCTATGACTTCCTCATCATACCCATGAAACTTCTCAAAGAAAGGAATCCAATTTTCCTTGGTAAAGAGGGATACCTCTTCTAGATGTTCATGCAGCTTAGTTGAATTCAAATTCTCCTTCCTCATAAAACCCCCTATCATGATGTTCAGAGACTACTGGAATGTCGCAGGTGAGGAGGAAGGGAACAAGTTTCAAACCTGAAAGTAGAGGAATAGCTGAGGTTTTCTTTCTGGAACCAGAGAGAGAGTTTTCGTGTTCTTCCTTTTTAGCAAAAACAAATTGCAACTTTCCTTCCTTCCAAACTCTGTTCTTAAACTTACATTACTTGTCGGTCTGTTTGAGGGAAATAATATCTTAGAAAATAGATAGCATACATGACAATGTTTTTTCCTTTCAAAAAATAAGCAGACTACCCAATGCGAGTTCACTTTTTTTTTATAGGCTTAATTTTCTAGACTTGCATCATCTCTTTACATAGGAGAATACCACAGAGGAGAAAAAGACAGTATTTCAGTGCAGAGAGAAAATGGAGAAACTATATCTAATATATTTATATATTATATAGATATATATATATATTAAAAACACAGGTAGACTCTGTTTTCACTTTCCTTCCCTTTTTCAACTCAATACTTCACTTGAAATCACACCACCCTTTGTAGAGACAAAAATGCATAGAGGGTCTACACAAAGCCTACCTCTTCATGCTCGAATTTTCCATAAAATTCTAAATTTACCTCTGCGATGCTGCTCACTGGCCCGATTGTAGAAAGGCTCCTATAGGACTATGTTTCTATTCCTGTAGAGTCCGATAATGCTCCTGTAGAGCCCGATAAGCAGAAGGGTTCTGAAACTGACAGAGAGTGACTGTTTCGAAGCTTTGGAGGTGGTATGCAGCTCATTATAGTTGAGAGCACGACAATACAAATGAAAACAAAGGTGATGAAGGCAGTCGATTGCAGTGTACTTAAGCTTACAGGAGAGAGTTACGGTGATGAGATGAGGTGGCGGGAAGGGTACGCTACCCTCATTAAGACCATTTGTCCCTACTTCAATGTCATTATGAAACTTCATGCTGCCTCCCTGCAATTATTTCCATCATTCGCATTTGGACATTGCCACTACCTGTTTTGAGATCTTTTTGAGTGGACTGATCATACGTGTTGATTGCACCCTGTTATAGACATATTTGGTTACTGCAACCCAAATCATATATGTCCATAAACCAAGGCCTTATGAGTCCCTAAAAATGTTGTTTTATACCCGAAAGGAACAAGGTCAGCTGATTACATCATCTCCCAGAAGTTCTCCACAGAAAACTGCTTAGAACTGGTCAAAACTAGACCATACAGACTGCTCAGTGTAGAGGGTGCGATGCATCTCACCTACCACATGAAAAAAGTGCGTTGCATACTGAAAAGCCCTTCTGTAGGGTGCGATGGGTGAGAGTAGACAAATGGCAGAGACATTTTAAAAGGTGGATGATCATGGAATCTTCTGGAAACTTCTCATGTGACACTTGCCTCTCTGAATTTGCCCAGGGATGAGTAATAGGTCATTAATCTCCAAGTGGAATCAAGAACTATCAAAGAGAAGACACTAATCAAAATCCTAAAAGTTGACTCAACCCCCTGCAGTCATCTATATATGGATCCCTCATCCCAGAGATCCGGGGGCTAGAATCCTCTATCTTGTAAGGAAGTGTTGTTGGTTTCCTGGTGGAACATCATAATGTTGGGTGATCTAAGCTTTTCATGAGCTAAAGAAGGGCTTTCATGCTGGGAAGATGATGCTGGGTCAGATTAATGGGTTGTAATCCTCTCTTCTAATCTTTATATCAATAAAGCTATTCAAGTTTTCCTCCACATTCTTGTATGTTTGATAATATATGCATTTGTGTGGTCAATATATATCTGGTCCTATATTGTTTATGATTGTAGATCTCTACACTTTGAAGGTATTATGCTGCTCTGAATTTACAGGTACTCTTTGAAGCAGAGTAGTCAAGGAAAGAGTGGCAAAGATCTGCCAAAGGGGAGAAGGAACAGGCAGGGAACCAAGCGAAAGATTGAGGTTGCCATTCTTTGCTCCTCTCCTACCTACTTATCGTAAAGGAAAATGAAAGTAAATTTAATATGTGTGTTTCTAAGATAGCTACCCGTCCTAGTGGGACTAGCAGCACTACATAGACACTAGATTTCCCGATAACAAAATGACGACTCCACTAGGGAGCGAATAGATTGTTTGCTTGTCTATATTTGTTTGCTTTATAAACTTAGAGATGGAGCCTAAAGTCAAGCCAGCTAGCCTTCAAACTACATTTGCTATGCAAGTGCAAAGTAGATCAATGTTGCTTCAGTCTATCTCTGGGTTTTGTTTATAAACTAAACAGTTGATTTGCAAACATCCTAATTGCCCTGGTGGTGGCTCAAGTAGCCTCATTAGATCATCCCCTGTGATTTGTATTTACTGACTATCATTAGCTTGGCCTAAATCCCTAGACTGAGCTGCAAACTGTGACCAAGAACCCAGTTGAAGTCTCATCCCTAGACCATCGCACCTTCTCCTCTTGGGAATCTAGATGCATTGCACCTCCCATGTAGAGTAGGTGGGATGTATCACTCTTTCCCTATGTTACAGGTGTGATGATCAAATAAGACTTCTTCTGCTTCCAGATTTTGGTTTTTGTTCACTCTCTTCAGCTTTATTCCAGAGTTTTTCTATCTGTGATCAATATACCACTATGGAAACTCTCGTCCTTTGCATGATTAAGCCTCCATTTTACAAAGAAATGTAAATGTTTTTATGTATTGTTTGCCATTGACAATTCTCCTTTACAAATAAGTAGCGTAATCTAACTATCGTCTTTTGATTTGGAAGTGTCGTAAGTGTCTTTTACAGTCGAAGAAAAGAATCCTACTGTTCTTGATGGTCAATTGCACTGTTACTCTTGTATCTGATTTGAATTAATAGTTTTTTAAGTGTCAAAAGCAGTTTTCAATCAAAATCGCGAAGTGTCATCATTATCTTCCCTTCATCTTTTGAAGAGAAAATCGTTAGTACTGTCGCTTGAAATGATTCATATTTGTACTTAGCATTCTTTTTGTCATTCACACATTAAGAAAGCAAAAACAAATACATGCATGTGCATTTGAATTTAGACTACTTGTTGATTTTGATTTAGGACAGTGCATCTAGTGTGTCCTCTCTCCTCTATGTTGAAAGAATACCGCTTCTCTTTCCTTAGTAGCTAGGATTTTCATTGCAAAAAGAAGATTGAATGATTCTTTATCATCTTAGATTGCATTTTAGGAATTGTATATCTACATCACGTGGTGAACCTAAAAGGCAAACTTCTTAAGAAAGATCAACTGTAAAATAAATTCAATGAACATAAAAATGCTTTGGAACCTAACGCACAACATTTAGAAGTCTAGGCTAGAGACATATTCCGGCGTCATAATGCCTAGTAACTAGCACTTTCATTGTAGATTGGGTGATTCCTCCTCTTTGAGATGACAAGTGCCAGTACAAACTTGTGCTCCCATGTACCATCGAGTATATATTGGGATACCACAATAGGCTATATCCTTTATCCTTAGGAAGTTGTGTCTGCTGCCCTATCGATCGCAATGCGCTGAACACAACATTCGGGAAGATTCACTGCCATACCGTAAAAAGTATTCTACAATTTTGCGATTGCTTTGGTAATCCCTTTGTCTAGATTTCTAGAGTATTCTCTTTCATTCATTTTCAGACTCCTTAAAGGAAAAGGTCCATCTGAGCACTTGTCACTTTAGGCCTATTAAAAATTGAAGGCGACTAGAGTCATCTTTAGCTTTTTCTCGACTCTTAAAAATTGGAAAAGCAAGTTGTGTCAAAGTGTCTAAAATTCATTAAATTCGGAATCACTTTTTCCCCTTTATTTTGAGTTGATCAAGTAATCCGCAATCATGGAAGAAAGTCAATCGAAACCCCATCATTCATACATATTAATGAGTCAACCATATTTGACTCTGGAAATGGAACTATTCCGGACAAAGCGAACTCGTTTAACTAGATCAAAGTCCGCTGGTTTGCTTGGAACCTGTGTTCCAACATCCTCAGAAACTCCGGTTACTCCAACCATCTCTGGTACCCCTGCCTTTACAGAAGAAGCTCCCCAGACAGAAGAGGAAATTAGAACTAATCCTAGTGTAATGGTAAACGCTTCTATTCCTGAATCAGCTCCATCTGTAGCTGATTCAGAAGGTGTTACCCCTCCAACAACTGTCGCTGCAGAGTCTATACCTTCTTTGACACCAAATATTTTACGGACCTGACAGTCTACCTCTCCCACCTGGATTGATTGCTATAGAAGAGATTGTGGAGGATCCTCCATCGAGTACTCCATTGCATTTTGGAGCCAGGATCACCCTATATCCTTCTTCATCAGAAGTTAGCCTCCCTTCATTGCAAGTTCCTGTAGAATTGCTAGGAAATCTTTTGGATAGACTAGATATGTCTAAACAATCGTCGAGATCTAGGACTGTTTCATTTGACGCAGTAGCAGAAGAACCTCCTGCTGCTACTCCAACAATGTTTGTTGGTGTACCATCTATCCCAACTAGCTCTCAACCACTAGATGTAGTCCATCCAAGGGCTATTTCGACAGTATGGTCTGTTCCTGTTTGTTCGTCCGGAATAATATCCATAATCTCTTAGGTTGAGTCTCAACAAATTGATCCTTCGCAATAGTATCGATTTGGGTAGTCCTATCCCCAAATTCCAATCATTTGTTTGAGCACTGGATTGCCACCATATGGGGCACAGTATCCGCTTTCATTATTTCCTCCAGGAGAACAACCATATGTGAGTTCACAACAGAATTCGTGTCATGCTGGAATTACATCCAGCGGTTGGGTGCCAATACTGCCTCAACAACCAAGAGTTGTATACTCAATGCAACAAAGCCTACCTGTGTTGAATATCCCCACTACACTGCCCATTGTGATAGTGTCACAAGTACAAGTGTTGCCTGCTGTATGCCAACCTCAAGTTTCTCACGTTGTAATACAACAACCTCCTGCCTCCACGACACAGTCGCAATCACTGATTAGTGGCTCCCTAACCGGAGCACCCCAGGTTCAAACGGGTATTATTACCCCTCATCTTGGTCAAATAGCCAGTATTGGACAACAGCAAATGGTTTCACAACCATGGATGGTGCAATATCAACAACCGCAATTCCAACAAGTTTACTAACGATCTAAGCAACAAATCTTTGCAAGTAATGGGCAGCTGTATATTCAAAATGGTCAACATCAATCATTTCATAGTGGTTATGCCCATCAACCTTACCAAAGTTATCAGCGTCAAATGCACTATGCTGGTATGCAAAGACCTACTGCTCAGGCAATCCCATCTTATCCTGGGTATGCTTGCAAAACCTGAATCAACAATTGCCCTTTGTGGTGACTTTAGAGTTACCGGATCTAAATCAGCTAACAAACGATCCAATTACTTATTCCCCTTGGTGGCCGACGACTCCTCATAAACTACCATCAGATATTCCTAAATTTAATGGAAATCCGGGTGAAGACCCGTCAAATCATGTGATGACCTTTCATCTGTGGTGTTCATCCAACACTATCAATGATGATTCGATTAGACTTCACCTTTTTCAGCGAACGTTAATTGGTCCAGTAGCAAAATGGTACACCGAATTGCCTAGAGCTTCATTCGATAACTTCAACACCCTTGCCACAACCTTTTTAACCCATTTTTAGTTACCAATAAGGTACGAAACAGGAACAGAGCTTCTTACCAATTTCAAATAGACGATAGCCACTCACATATCTGATCATATCCATGAGTGGCGACGTCATCATAGAATGGTAAAAGCATATGTTCCTGATCAGCTGCTAGCTAAATGGTTTATTCAGTCATTATTACCTTCTATCAGAGAAGATGTGACAAAAGGAGGGGTCATCAATGAAGAGCAAGTCATTGCTCGTGTGCGATATCTAGCCTTGATCTATACTTAGTCTGGCACTCTCTATGACAAAATCCCTGATGCTCCTAGGCCAAAATTTTCTATTCCTCCTCCTCCTAAATCAAATAAAGACTCTCATGCCGGTGATGGCATGATAGGTATGACAAGCACGAAAACCGTAAAGGCTACATCAAAGAAAGCTCGTACGGTTTCTAGTCAAAATGAAAATGAAGAACTTCTCACCTGAGAGGTAAATGCCATGTCGACTGACAAAAGCAAAGAACCGAAATAACCAGGAGGCAAGAAGAAAAAGAAAGGGAAAAAGAAGAAACAGGAGGAGTCGTCTCCTGAAAAATTATTCTGCAAACCCTTCTGGAGAAAGGAAACCAAATCATCCATGCTTTATATGCAATGAGGATCATTGGACAAAAGACTGTCCACATAAAGCTGAGCTTAGGAAACTCTTAAAGGATTAAAAACCTCAGTGGTATTGACTGATCCATTTCCAAACCCAAGAACCAATCTGGTTGCTAGTGACAATGCTTCCCCATCCTAAGTGCTTCTGTTGTCCATTTCGAAACAAAAAAATGATGCTTTGATATCGACAAGGAACAAATATTACGGGAATCCACAGTTGTCGAATAGCAAGGATACTGATCAACCTAGTAGTTTGACAACAACTTCAACCGAAGTTGTGCCACCCATCATTCCTGAGCTAACGATAGAGCCACCAAAGGGAGTAGTACACAAATCGACATTTAATCCTCGTGCTAGAGCAGCACAGAATTATAATATAGTAGAGGACCTAGCCTAATCACCATCCGCTATGTCAACACTTGAGGTACTACAAAATTTGCCCTCCCAGAAGCAGGCTCTATTATCAACAATAGGTGGGATTGACCCAATGGATTCCAATCTTGTGGCCATTAATCATAAAGGACATGACCCACAGCTACCAGCTCAACTTGCTTTCCTTATTCAAGTGAAAGCCCTCAACAAAACTATTCATCGAACAATTATTGATGAGGGAGCATCTACGTGTATTATGTCGATGAGTTGCTGGAAAACTTTAGGTTCACCACCCTTGTCGCGATCATCAATGATGTTAAAATCATTTGATGAATGAAAATACACTCCATATGAGATTTTAAGTAACTTGCAAGTTAAACTGGGGGGAAAGACAATAAAAATTGATGTTGAAGTTATCGACAGAAACCTCGATTACAACATCCTACTAGGAAGGCCCTGGATATATGCTATGGCTATTGTTGTGTCAACATACTTCAGAAAGATTGCATTTCCTTTTCAAGGAGGGATTACAATCGTTGACCAACAAACCTTTCTCCACAACAGTTCACAAGTTACGGGAAGCATTCCGATGATCCACGGAAGCTCTTGGTCGCTTCAAAATATCGGAGTAGGCCTACTAAAAGACCCTACATTGATGGGTAATTTTGCCCCACCACCTCCAAAAAATCCGGCGGAAGTGCCCACGGTGGGAACCTGCAATATGATATGTTCTAGATTCAGAATATTCCTGAACATTTTGACAGCATGGATCATCGCCATTTTATAAATATTGTAGCAATCAATTTTCTTGGCCTGGGGGGAAAACCCAAATCAATGCTCATCGAGTGCTTGGATAGACAGGTCTAAGGAATATGGTATCTCTTCATATTCTTGGTCGCATATACATTCTACAGACTGTTATAGACATTTATGGGCACTTCAACCCCAATAACAAATTTCCATAAACTGAGGGCTCCTAAGTCCCTAAAAGTATTGCTTCACTACCTAAAGGAACAAGGTCAACTGATTACATCATCTCCCAGAAGTTATCCACTAAAAACTGCTCATAAATGGTCAAAAATCGACCATACTGAAAGCTCAATGCAGAGGGTGCGATGCATACTATTTGGCTCCTCTGTAGGGTGCGATGGTCAAGAATGGACAAATGGTAGGGACAAAAATGCGAGGTGGAAGATCATGGAATCTTCCAGAAGCTTCCCCTCTGACACTTG